>CP045893.1:29528396-29669987 GCA_013387185.1 Caligus rogercresseyi
AAGAGTTTATGTTATGACTAATATCAATTAACAATGGAACTAGGTTCCAGAATGACCCTCCACTCACTACTTTTCATATTTGGAAGAAGAAAAATTTAATTAAAAGCTCGCGTCTTGATTTTTCTTTGCCCGGAGGAATTAATTCCTTTAGTCTCCAGCTACCAAAGAGTGCCTACTGCATTTAGATCGACACCACAACCCGATAATCCTTGACCTCTCCTACATTGGTAGGGATTTAAAAGAAGCAATGGAAATTAAATACATCCCTCTTAGAACACAAGGATACTTGTACTACAAAGGTGACAAGTATCATAAAGACATAATTTTTAACTTAAAAATAGCAAAAAAAAGTCCCCTTCTCATGCATTAAATTGTGTTGGATTGCTCTAGACGAGAAATATAAAATGGGAGTCAGAGTGAGTGAGGAAAGAGCAAAATATAAAAATGTGTGGATGCTAAAGAACAGGGTAAAGAAGACATAGTAAACGAAGAACAAATTCGTGTATACAAACAAACCCTTTCAGAGGTTCACATGATTAAAGCGTATATCCTTTAATACCTAAAGAAGAGGAATACTTCAGTGTTATGAAGAAAATTGAGGAAGTAGAGTAAGCAAAAAAAATGTCTGTTCAACTCAGCGATTGTATCAGACAGCTCAAAATAGAGAAGAAAAATAAAATGGGCCTTCTATTATATTGGGGCTGTCTAAAGGAATTAGTTCATTCTGGAAAGAAAATTTTCATGTTAATACATACTTGTTCACTCTCTTTAACCAAAAATGGCGTGGCGGAGCGAGTAATGGCAAATAAAAGATTACTATTTCTTGATGGGACTTCCATTAAAAAGAATTTAGATTGCTTGGGGATATTTTCAATACTTCGAATAATCTTACCAAAAGTGAAACTTTAGGGAAAACTACAATTTAAGTAAATAGATTCTAAAAACAGCCTAATATGACCCGAGATAGTTCTTACAATTTTATGAAATCAAGTTCTAACAAGGCCCTTCGGATTTTATTATTAGAGGAAAAATAAAATAAAAACTTTATAGCTCAAACAGATAGAAAAGAGGCAGTTTAAGATACGTTGTTCTAGTTATTATGTAATAAAGGCTCTTCAACCTAAAAAATCATAATTATCCCCTATTCTGTTTTAAGTATAGAATTGTTACTAACACCTTACCCCTGGGGCAATATATTGCAAAACAAGTAAGGATAAGTTTTGCTCCTTCTGTATGGATGCAATGGAACTTTGGTTCATTTTTTAATGGAATTTCCAGAGTGAACTCGTCTTTATTTTAGGTGTTTTAAAGAAACGTTTTAATGACAACTTCGGCATTCTACTGCTGTTGAGCGAATTTGTTTATTTTTACTCTGGCCCGTTTCAAATGAAAAACAATTTTAACATCAAGGGCACCTTTTCTAATGTATAAATTAAGAACTAATAAGTACTAAATTTGTCCAAAATAGCAGATTTTGTCTTTAATAAGCCAAAGGTGTAGTACTATTTTTTGGGGGGTATATATTTATGTAGATGCTAGTGTGGTTCTTTTTTTGTATGTTTGTTTTAAAAATTATGCTGAGTATATTTTTTGTTTTATTTAGTTGATATATATATTGTGAGTGTTGACTTTTTTCTGCGGAATGTTGAAGTTTTTTGTCTTCATTTGTATGAGTGTTAGTTAAAAGCTGAAATGTTTTAAATAAAGTTGTACGGTCGTACGAAAAAAATAACAATGGAAGGTGATAATTACTGATGTGTACATACAAGGGATCCCAGTTGGCTTATAAAATAATAACATTACTATTTAGAGAACATAACAATTTGTATAAAATATTAAAAAATGACAAATACACCTTTCATTCCTTATTTTTGCTACTTTATCTTGACGTTGTTATTTTATTTGTTGTTTTGAAAAAAGTTGTATAAATAATTTTAAAAAATGTATGAACTTATGATGTGCCTAGATATTTATCAAATGGTCTTTTCATAAAATGTATACACATAAAATTAACCACTAAGCTGATAATTTTTATTAGTATACCTATTCTTATATTTCTTATATAAGATCTAGTATATAGATTCAAGCCGTATTATCTTTGCAGCACATTTTTCAACAATGCTCTGGCTATATTAATAAAACACTGGCACCTGTATGTGGCTAATATTTAAATTTACATCACGTGCCCAGTAATAAATGTATCTAAAAGTACTATGATATTCGTTTGCTTTACGAATATACGACTGGTATGTGTGCCTCTACATTCTTGAGTGCTGAGATTCCCAGTCATACTTGATCCATTTTTACCATGGCATGATGAATTACACATGACTTGGTTTCATCCCCTAGAACAGGGCTATTCAATTGGCGGCCCGCGGCCCAGATCGCCCGGTGCGGCCCGGACACGGTTAACATGTTTGGGTCAACATACACTTGCGAATCGAGCTTTTCTCACGTGAATGCAATTAAGAACAGTTATCGGTGTTCCCTAACAGACAACAAAATTCACCAGTGCCTTAGGATTGCATTGACATCTTATGAGCCAAACATCAGAGATCTTGTGCAAAACAAGAAATGCCACTTCTCTCACTAAAGTCACCGGCAGCAGTGGGCTAAAATAGCCCTGTTCTGTTTAGCAGCCAGCCTCATGAACAATGAGAAATGTTGAGTAAATGTTCTATTTTTTGTTTGTTTTAAATAAAGGAGATGGAGCATAGAGTTGTTTGTGTGCATTTTTATAGGCCTATTCAATTTTGAAAGCTAAAAAGGTCATATAAATAGGCCTAATAAAAAATAATAATAGGCATAGTAACCATCGGCCTAATAATACTATTAGTAATACTACTAATGTTAATAAAAAAACATAATAATAGACTTATTTGAAAAAAAGTGGCCGCGGAAATTTTGCGGCCCAGCTCAAGTTCTTGGATTCCAAATGTGGCCCACTTGGAAACTAATTGAATAGCCCTGCCCTAGAATATTAACGAATATCAAACACTTTTACAAGTGAAGATCGAACCCGGTGATATATATATATACATATGGGAACCAACGAAAGCCTCAATTTTTCAACAAAATTATAAAAACAGGTTGTGGCTTTGAGACATTAGAGCAGAGAGGCCTTCAGGGCGTTCACAGATGATTGGTGGGCTTTGAAGACTCAAGCATGGACAAGATGGAGTAGTCTATGGGGTTAAGGTCCGCCGAGGAGGGGCCACATCTCCTTTGTTTCCAGAAGTTTTTAAAATTTTCCTGGCTCCTGAGCCATTTTAACAGTGTGGGAAGGGGCTCAATCCTGCTGGAAGGTCAAACTCCCTTTTGGGAACTTGTCCTGGACCAAAGGGAGGACATGAGGCTTCAAGAGGTCCACGCAAGTCTCCTTGGTGATCTTGACGCCTTTTGGGATGAAAGTAGAACTTTTTCGTTTCGCAAGTTGTGACACCCGCCAACAACATGCAGGAGGCCACTTGAATGGTAAAGTCAAGTTCCCAACATAAATTTCAACCTGTACACTCTGTATCCAGAAACGAATTCAAATAGTACTTTGTTATTTCATCTGTACATTCTAATATATAAATAAACACAAGTAGTTAAATTATATGACTGCATGGAAAAATACAAAAATATATTAATATCAAAGTGTTAGAATGAGGGTCAGATTAGCAAATATGATAAGCCGATCATTGCAAGACGAAAGATATTAATGAAATACCATAGTTTGAAACTCGCAATGCCTTGAAAGGAAGACTCATCCTACCGTTGATGAAAGAAAGTATAAGAAAAAAATATTAATTAAAAGGATTTTAAAAGAATATTATCCCCGCATACCAAGGAGTCATGTAGTTCTACTTGACGCTACAGCGTTCTACAGACGCTTGAAGGATATATTCCGGGCCTTATAATAACCTAAAATCGAAATGAATATACCCAAACAATGTGCAACAAAACCTCTCATATTTTGAGGTCTATAAACATGAACCAAAGCAAATAAAATATGAATGTAAGTCTTATCAGCTATATTGAACTCACAGAGAAAATAATGAAAGAACTCAAAAAAGTTAAAGCGCCCCTAATATTTGAGGAATAATAGCAATAAATGTCTTCAAATTAAACCTGAAGAAGGTTGAAACATTTTGCTGGGAAAACTCTCTTCGGCTCAAAAAATATTTAAGAATAAAGCTTTCCTCAATTTATGACAAGATATAAAATTTCTCCAGGATATTAAATTGTGTTGATTAATGTGGGAATTGCTAGAAGGCAACAGTGCACTGAAGACAATTTATTGTGTCTAGAAGCGATACTTACTATTTTGACATTAAAATACTGAAGACTCACCCTGACCTAGAGAAAATGGCATTAGAAAAAAAATAAAGCCACTAGTCAATGAGGTGATCCATGTTACTGAAATAATGGCATCTGCAGAATAAAAATTTATATGGACAGAGTGTAGGTAAAGGTAAAAAATCATCATCTAATGAAGGTAAAAAACGGAACTAAACGGAATCCCCCCTCCGAAAAAATCCATAACTTTTTACCCCTGGTGATCGGAAAACAAATTGCAAACATCCCAGGAAAGGTCCAAATGCTTACACATGATCATACAGCTTTTTTAAATTGATGAGGTTGTTCTTCAAGGATAATATTTCTCAGATTGTAACTCTGAGGGGAAATGCTATAAATTAGAATTAGAGAGGATATGAAAGGTACCGTCGTCGAAGGGAAGAAGTTTATCAGCTTGTTCTTGTTAATGGTGCCTACATCATTTTAGGTGAGAAGGAGATCGTAGATCAATATCAGGAACTCAATCGAATCGTGGACAATTTTGGAGTATATTTGGAACTAGAGATACATTTCGACAAGTGCCTATTCATATCCAACAGTGATGACCTCCGATGTCGAGCAGATCGATCAGAGGTAGTCAAGAGGGCGGAATTGTGTCAAGATATGAAAGGAAGAAGGTATTTTAATTCAGGATAAAGCAAATTTTTCGGGCATGACGCGAAAAATGAAAGCAAATCCTTATTTATATTAAAAGAAAAATACTGGGATTTAGAGTGTCTTCCATCATTCCATCATCCGTTGCGATTAATTATATACGACTCAAGGCTTACTAAAGTAGCCCAAACCTCGATACTTTCCAGTCGAAAGATTAATATGAAAAGAAGGACAACAAAAACTGAGGCCTAGGAGTTTTTAAAGATCGACATTCAACGGAGAATACTAACAAACTCGTGAAGGAACTGTCAATTTTCTTTGGGTACAACTAATTTCTATGGAAATAGTGAAACGAGCGCACTCTCAAAAGTTTGCTCAGAAATATTACAGAATAATTAGCGTAATGCTAATAAAAACGTAAAAGTTGACATAAAAAAGCCACCCTGGAACAATATAAAACAAAATAATAGCTGATGTCATTGATCTGAGTGAACCAAACCTTCAATTATTGCTTTGTTCAAACACATCTTAATAGCTTAGTTAGGAAAAAGGGATAAAATCTAGGATATGGAAAAAGTACCCGATCATTTAATGAAAAAGAAACATTTTAACCGTCAATAATAAAATAATAATTGTTTACATCAATTGGAACGGATTGGCATGAAAGGATACGAACTATATCCGTTGGTAAGGACTATCAGATGTCTCTTACTAATGCAAAAACAACAAGAGCGTAAGTACATGATATATCCTTTGTTTCACCCTTCACGATGGATAAAAGCCTAGAAAAGACCAGCGTTCACTGTGGTGTCCCAAAACTGATCATTACTTCTGAGACTGCAAAAACGTTGAGGAGCTGATGTGTCTATTTTCAAGACCATCAAAGAGGATCTCTATGGTCCAAGCTTCAGTCGATGGTTGACATGTTGAGGAGACGAAGAGGACGCTTGACCAATGGGTTTCGCAATGAGGGTGGGACTCTGCGGAGGAAAAACTTCGAACACTACTCACTCATGACGCCTGACAACTTAAGACAATATCTCAATAGGTTTCACCATAGAGATATAAAGACATAGAGGGCTTATTGGATTCTTCAGAGGACTATGTTTTTGTGCCCAATATAAACAAATATTTCTATCTCTATGATCAGCTACCCATGACGTATTACAAATTACTTTGTTTATATTGGACACATAATACAGTTGAACAATGTTTCTCTGGTATTGAAGGGAATAAGCTATCTATATCTTTATATTTCTATGGTGCTAACGGATGAGACCTTTTAACGGCTTGTCATTTAATCTGTTTAAAAAATACATATTATTATAATTATGGTACACTTTTTCTCGTGTATCCAGAGAAACTGTTTTTTTGTTAAATTTGAACCTAATAGAACTAAATAGGTTTTTATTTGAAGTAACAATATCATTAATTGGGCACATAAATGCTAAAATATTGAATAACTTTAAAGATGCAACTTCTACGCAAATGAAAATTCATCTTCAACCTCACTTATGAAATCGGTTTTATTTAAAACCATACTTTTCCGTTAAATAATCTGAAGCAAAGCATTTTTAAAGAGCCCATATTTTGGCATTCAAACAATGAGTAAATGATTTACATAAACTGTAGGGAAGTATATCATAAAGAGAAGTAATTGTGAAGTATTTTATCTATAGGGGCTTAGAGTTTGCCATGTATAGCAAAGTCAAGTAAAAAATGGAGTAACTTTGGAATTAGTATTTGTTTTTATTTTATTTGAACCAAAATTCGTAATTTTAGGCTAAAATGTTTTTTGTTTTTTAAGTGTCTGTAAAGATAAATCTTTATTTTATGTTATCTTTTTTAAAGAATATTTCATGTTTTCCGCTGTATTTCAACAGAAAAAAATTATTATATATTTATAATGTAATTTAAAAAGTTTGTCCAGTCTATTTGTTCATTAAAGATCAACAAACAAGTCACGAGGAAAAGGTCAATTTTGGCTGTATTATTTATAAGACCCTAGAGTCGATAAACTATTTTACACCCTATAATGTTAAATCATTTCTACATGTTGTTGTTGTATGATTTATTACAGAGCTACTATAGCCCTAGTCTTCATGGCTACTAATATAAAAAACAAGTATCTTTATATACAAACAAATAATTATACATAATAATATAAAAAATAAATGAAAGAAAAATAACAAAATAAATAATATATATATATATATATATAATATATAAATATTATATATGTATGCAATGTGTATCGAACCAAATTGGCCACAAAATCCAATAGCTTTTATATAACTTTTGACATCATCAGATTCAATAGATGTATAAACAATACATATGAGCCCATTCACTTCTCATTATAGAATGCCTATCTCACATATTGTAAACAAACATTGTATGTTTTATACACGTACAACAGACATGTAATTTCTTCTCATGTACCCAAGGGACCTTTTTTCTATCCTTTCTACTAATCCAATTAAGTGGTAAACTGATTTACCCTACAATAAATTAGTTCTTATATAATTAAGATATATCTACTAACTCTTCATGGTAAATAAATACACAATAATTTTGTGTGCGACAAAATACTTGAACACTAAAGGGATTTGCGTCATTCATTATAAAAACATCTCAGAAAAGATCGTTATTAAGGTATGGAATAACTATTAAAATCAAATAAAAGTTCTTTATACTGTCCTCATGATCCGATTGAGGTGCAACTGTGAGAATATAGGACAACATTATAGCAGGAAAAAGGATGTTCTTTGCAAAATGAATGATAAACATGATCTTACCTATTATTTTGTAGCAAAGTTGCAACTCTTTTTTTCATTCGATAGTCTGAGGTATACATTTATCGACAAATATGATGAAACAAAATATTATTTTTTTAGCATGAGTAGTTTTTAAAATTATCAATAATAATATATAATATGGACTTAGTTCTCCAGCAAATGACCTGGATCAAGCCCCATGAGAAGATATAATATCATTTTCTAGAAAGGCAAGGCATTTTAAGCAAAGTTTGTTTTCGTACAAGGGAAGTCAGACCGAGGAATTGTTTTTATAATTTCATAAAAATATCAAGTATAGTTTTATTCGGGGAGTTATGCAAGATAAAAAGTCGAGCAGGTGTTCCTGACACAGATAGAGAGAAGGAAGGAAGAATATGGAGTGAAAACTCCGGTTAGTGAAATAATCAAAGGCCTACGTTCATATGATCTGAACTTCTCCCTATCATGGTTGAAGTACAGAATTGTGACGAACACTTTGTCCTTGGGAGCCCTATATGGAAGACTTTGGAGGAAAGGACTTGTTTTCTTTGCAAGGAAGCAAGGGAAACGCAAAGACACTTCTTGTTCGAGTGCTCATATGTTGCTTGCATTTTAGGACACTTGGTGACTATTTTTTACGAGTATTTTAATTTATTATTGAAACCGAGAGAGTTTGTTTTCTTTTATGTGGGTCCCCATCAGAACAAAATAAATTTTATAACTTCAAAAATACAATTTTACATATATAAATTTCGATCAGCCAAAGTTTTTCCCCCCCCCGGATCATTTTATGGGTGTATTTGATGATTTATAACATATGTGATGCGTTTTGTGAGTTATGTAATTTTATTTTATTTGTTATCGATGTTAATTAAAATTACATGAAATATAGTTTTTTTTAGTACAAAAAAATAAAAAATAATAATAATATATAATATGGACTTAGTTCTCCAGCAATGACCTGGATCAAGCCCCATGAGAAGATACAATTATCATTTTAAAGAATTATATTTTCATTTTTTTGCCTTTTTTTTGCCCATATGGTTCGAATTTTTCATTTGATGTTTACTTTATTACAGCCTGAAAGATGGGATAATTTTTTCATAATACTAGTCTGTTTTTTTTCTATCATGTGTTTCTTTCTTTATATCAATCACGTTTAAAAAAATACTTTTTATATTTCTAATTATAGCTTTTCATGGATTGAGCTAAATCAGTGATTAAGTGTGTTAAGCTTTCAATGATATGTGATCAGGTTCAACTCATGTATAGGAAGGTCAATATTGGTTCACATTATTGAAAAATCTGAAGTTTAATCGGGTTTTTTAATGCTATAATGATTACTCATATATGCAGCTTCATCGAACCCGTGTGAGAAAAAACTGAAAATTGGTGTAAGGGTACTAAAACCTTATGTATATTACTCAATTATAACGGTCATGAATGCTATAAGGTTAATGTTCAAATGAGCAACGGAATGATCATATCGGGTAATGTTTAATGAGCGATCGAAAAATCCCGTCAGGATCAGGCCAATGTGAAAGCACGCCTGATGCTCCATATGGAATCAAAAAGCAAATAAATATTAATACCTTGATACTGCATAATTCAATCAGTAAGTTTATATTAATAATATCAAAAGGAATTATAATAAGAACTAGAGGCATAAATACACTCAGAGAGTGCAAACCTCCGCCGTCACGGGGTTCTTATGAGCCTACCGAGGCGGATTTTTCACGACTGGGGCGGCGTAGAGGGACGGGGGAGCGTTCCCCTCGACGGAAATTCCGAGAGGAAGACGCTCCCGACACCTGATTTCACAGCACAGCGACATCTATTGACAGAGTATGCTAACTTGAAATATTTATTAGTATTTAGCTCATTTTGCATCTTAATTCTGCACTCAGAGATGCCAAAATTGGATCACTTGTTCCTTTGGCATTTTCAACAACTTTACAAAGTTTCATCTGAATCTGTTTAGTACTTTTTGAGTTATTCTGCTGACAAACAAACCAACAAACCAACGCCAGTGAAAACAATACCTCCTTCGGCGGAGGTAATGATCACAATACGAATACGAGTCCTCATAAAATCCTGTAGATAAGTAGCCAGGATATCCCAATCCCGCTTATGACAAAAAATAAGATGCCCAGACATTTCAAATGAACTATTTTGATTCTATTGAGATTTTTTTATTTTGGTGGCAACATACTTGTTACTAGAATAGAACCAGGTTAGCATTTGCTATCTTTTTTTTGCTGTTCGTAAGTCATTTTTCTAAATTTACCATTATGTCCTTAAAGGTCATGAATGCCTTGCAAGTAGGTTTGTATGAATGCTATTGTTATCAAATATAATATTTATTCTAATGATGATATCCAAAAAGTGTAAATGGCTTTTTTCAAAATGAAATAGTACAATTAGTTAGAACAGCTTTCTAAAACGTTTATTTTGTTGTTGAAAATTATGATTCTAATAGAAATCAAGCTTGTATCATGTGACAAAAACAAAAAAAAAGAGTTTATTTAGAAATTCAATGACTAAGATGCCTTTCCTTAGACATCCTTAATTTTTTTTTGTAATTCCTTATGATTCAATAAACACAATAATATGTTTAGGATGCAATGATTACTAATGGATGATCACAGGTGTCGCTATTTTAAAATACATTTTTTGTTAAAATCCAATAATATCAGAAATATATTTTTTGAAAATTTGTCTTAAAAAAGGATTATCTTTCATCAAGAGAAAGACTTTTCTGATCAACCCACCGATCTAAATATATAGTAACTGAATACTCAAACATTCAACCAACGTGGTGAAGATGTCATATATATATACTTAAAATGGCTGACACGCAAAGGTGTTTTAGGTAACCAATTAAGATCATAATCTGTATTGCATTAAAATACTAGAAATTAGTAGAAAATAAATTATACGATAAATATCAGGTATGACAAGCAATGTTGATTATTTTTAAAGTAAAATTTAATGTTTATTTCGTTGCCAATCCGTCATTGGTTTTTGCCATTTTTCTTTTTATAATTAACTATGAAACTAAGGCATCGAACATTATTTAGTATTTATTACTTTATCTATGGTTATATATCATTTATAATTTAAGGGGAGACACGTTATGTCTTTGCTTTTGCAATAAGTTCCTTTTTCTTGATTACTATTTTAAATATTCATTAACGGGGCTTTCAAGATAAGAAGATGTTACTGTATTATTGGGGTTTGCTATGCTTGTAAGCATGTAATTCAAAATGTATAAATTATTAGCAACCTTATTTTAATACATATTACGATAATGGCGGTCCTTTTAAAGCTTTCTACGTAAAACAAAACTAATTGTTTATGTTAAGGTGCTTTCCATATTTTGGTAATACGAAAGTTATATGAGGCAAGAGCCAGCTCATGAGCACACTTTCAACTGAAGTACTTGATTTCTATTAAATATAAGTAATGATTTGATATGTAATTGAACATGGAATAAACGAATTTGTCGAATGAAATGGCACAAGAAATGACATTGATAATCTAAAGAAGGATATACGCAAAATAATTTTGTAAAATAAAAATATGAAGATGTGTTATTTAAAATACAAAAATTATAAATATTTTTCAGTAAAATATATCTAAAACATTAAAGTTGTAAAAACGAAAACATAATTTATGATTTCACTTTTGGTAACGATTTGGCTTCTAGGTATCTACGCGTTATTAGATGTAATGGTCAATATTCTCAATTTTTTCGCTTTATGGAACCATTCTATAGAACATTTTTTTGGTCTTCGATGTCAAGTAGAATATATTTGAGGAGTTTATTAATTCACGCAAATTTTATACTATATTGTTTTAGTATTAAAACATGTCACTTTAAGCTGTAACGAGTACTAACTGGTTCAACTGGTTGATTCAATCCGACCTATCCATTCATCCTCCTCTCGTCAAGTAAGTCACATTTATCATTAAAATAATGGCAAACATCTCCGCAACTTTCAAAATAAGTCATATTTTCAACGCACATACAACTTCTTGTTTGTTTAGCTGCTGATAGATAGTCCCCAACTCAATAGAACTTAGTCCGGAATCACCATACATATTTGTTTACCAAAGTCAACACTTATAATCAAAAGAAATACTTTTCGACTTTAGGGAGTAGAAAATACATAATACATATGATCAAGTATACAACAGTTATATTTAATTGACTGCTTAAGAATTTCAGCTGACTCTTTCAAATGACTCAAGACGTATGAATAATAAATATTAAAATAAAAACCGTCTATATTCCTTACATATTATGGTGTTTTGTGTGAATATACGAAAATAATAATACATACACTTATATAACAATTTTTGGGAGGAAATTTATATAGTGATGGCTTAAGTTACGAGTTCAAGGATTATTTTTTCCAGAACATAC
Source organism: Caligus rogercresseyi (assembly GCA_013387185.1). Taxonomy (NCBI): domain Eukaryota; kingdom Metazoa; phylum Arthropoda; class Copepoda; order Siphonostomatoida; family Caligidae; genus Caligus; species Caligus rogercresseyi. The sequence goes on from CP045893.1 coordinate 29,540,538, forward strand.
ACTAAAACAAATTACATTTTAATTATTTTTACCACAGGATGAATTGTGGTCATATTTTCCAAAGGGATATGAAAGGTTAGGCCTTTTGATGCAAAAAAGGAAGATTCTCATTTTTTAAATAGTTAAGGGGGCCCTTCAGCTCGGTGGAAAAGGTGCTCGACTCTTATTGATGAGGATGCAGGTTCGAAGAATAGGCCAATGTTGATGTACCTCATAAAAAAACTTAGGTTGAATGGATCAGTTTTTGAATTAGTGTGTATATATTCACACAGATGTCATTCCATCAAACCAAAGAGACATAATAGTAATTAATTTGTAGCAAGAGTTCGAACCATGGCCTGGACCGTTTCGTCACTCTGGTCTGTTTCATCACAAAGAGGATGTTTGTTTATATACAAAACTGTATCTCTTAGAGCTACAAAAAACATATAATATTTCTCTTGTGGAGGCCCTTACGTTATTAAGAGTTGTCCAAATAGGAAGGGAGCATGCTAGCTTTGCGGAAAATCCGGGCACCTTGCGCGAATGTGCGAGAACACGGGAAACGGAGTGGGCCGGGGACTGCTCCAACGGGGGCCTATCATAGCTCTCGGGTGCTACCATCCCCACAATAAAAGTAAAAGTGACGGAGAGGGGGTTAGAGGCCTTATCGATAATAGTTGCTCCAATACAATTTTAGGGCACGCTTCACCAAGTATAAGCAATTGAAGCAGCAGAAGAGCGTACGGGAGAAGGAAGGACCTCTGTATGCCAAGAACATATCATCGAGCTTGTGGGGAAGTCTGTCTATAATGAGTGTATTCTTAGTTCTATAATGATGCCTGGGATAGACGTTGTGTTGGGCACCGATGTTCTCGCTCATTTTAACTTATCGCTGTTAAGAGAAGTTGTTTCTCTAAGTGCTCCAGAATTAGAGTGAAGTTGTACCGAGTCCTGGGGTGTCTAACAAGGGAAGAAATTTTATGGCCTCTTTTTGTAGTGATCGATGGTTCGTAGAGTGGGAATGGATCGAAGAGCCAAAGATCCAAGGTCGGGTCGGACAGTAAAACGTGGACAAGAGGTGGAGGACAAGGTTCGAGAGTGAAATGAATAGATGGATCCAATTTTAAGTCACCAAGGAGTCATACCGCTTATGATTGTTTATCAGAAAACCAAGGACAAAGTGAGACCAGTTTTGGATTTTAGGGAACTCAACAAATTTGTGGAATGCTCCGGTACTGAAGCTGATGTCTGCGAGAAAAGCTGCTGGCATGGAGGCAATTGCTGAGAATCGTGGATTTTTGGATCTGAAGATGCCTACATGCAAATAAGAGTCAGTCCGAAGTGTAGCAGATACCAAAACATAAGGTACAAGGACTAATGGTATCAACTTTGCCGTCTAGGGTTTGGACTTAACTGTGCACCAGAAATATTGAAAGTTATCATAGCCAATGTCTTGTTGTTAAACCCATGAATGAATGATTTTTTGATCACTACTACGACGATCTGATAGTTAGCCTTGAAAAGATATCGTTGACTGATGTAAGGGACTATCTATCGAAATTTGGGCTTCAATGCAAAGAATATGCTTTGTTAAGCAAATCAAAAGTCCCCGTTTTGCACTTGGAAACATAGGATGGGACCTTGAGGCGGGGAAGACCAAACTGTGACAATCTCGCAGTTAACCAAGGTGTCACAAGGAGAGCGGTATCCTCATTGTGTGGAAGACTTGTTGATCATTTATCTACTGTCGGTTGGTTGAAGGTCGCAACGAGTTACATCACAAGACTTTGTGAAGGAGTCTTCGTAGGAAATCTATTGGAAGAAGTATTTCAAGAATAACTCGCGATGATCCCGTCGAAGGGAAGTGGAACGTAGAAAGTGGGGGTTCCTTTCAATTGCGGGCCGACGCTAGCTCAATCATTTACGGAGCTCTATTGTGCAAAAATGGAGTTGTGATCGAGGATGGTGCATGGTTGAGGAAATAAGAAGACGGGGTTCATGTTACCTTAGCTAAGTTCACTGCTATTCTTAAGGGCGTAAATCTATCTACAAAATTGGGAACTTTTATTAAGTTGAATCATTGTTTTACATCTATAGTCCATCCTGATATGATATTCTTATCAGTATTGTAACATACTTGAGATCTATTCATTTGGTACAAGAGTAATATTTTGTTATCGTTGTTCCTTTTGTAGTGAAGTAGATAGGTCTGTAAGGGGTATTTAATTATTAATTAATACTTTAATTCATGTTCTTTATAACACAACATTCCACTTAAATATCTATATATAACTTAGATATATTTAATATAATTTATGTAAAAAATTGACACCTTACTTTAGAGGAAAAAAACTCATTTTTATTATCACAAAATGAATGGCAATCAATGTACTTAACTATAGAGTATATTGTATACTTTCTTTTATCATACTCGGGAGATTTAATACAAAGCCCTTTGTGAATACAAACAACACCTTATCTTAGTGTGAATCTTTATGAACTTGTTTCGAGTCATTCATTTAGGATTAAATGGTATGTCTGTACTCCTATCCATTATTACATAAAGCTGAAATATATCTTATTGAGCATGTAATTTGTTTAGTGTCTACTCTTTAATAAAACAAAATTGTGTTTCTTAATTTAAATCGTCAATAATTTATGTATTCGTATTAAGATAGAAAAGCTTTGAACTCAATTTAGTATATATATATATATATATACATCAAAACTGGCGTTTTTCTTCTCTCAACTTAAAATACACATAAAATCTTTAATTTGTGTTCAATTTTATTTATTTTGACATCAAAATGCTCGTACAGATGTGTAGATTCTGCTTATTAAATCCATCTGCCTTCTGCGTCGATGATGCGCTGGATCCTGGCGGGGATGGAGAAGCAGGTCTCGGCCATCAGGCCCTGTCCAACTTCCTGGCCTGTTTCACTATGGGGTTGATCAGGACGGCCTTGGTGTTGTGAGCCAGTCGGTTGGTGTGACGTTCAAGGTAGCCCCAGAAAAAATAGTCCATAGGATTGAAATTGGGGGAGCTAGGGGGCCGCATGTTCTTGTTCTTCTGCGTCAACAGCTGGCCAACCTTGAGTTTGTAGCTGTGACAACGCAAATCCTCAATCACACAGGCCAATAAAGTTACGTGAGAAACTTCCAGCTCCTTGGCAACATCCCTGATGGCCTGCTGGGGTCGTGCTTGAAGATGTCTGACACCCTCCTTATGAAGTCGGGGGTCCTGGCCTTGCGGGCGCTGCTGGAGGGCCTGAAGGCCCTATCGACAGCACGAGGATCCCTGGTATCCTTCAGCTGCTGCCTGAGCTTAGCAACCCTTCTTCTGTCGATCCAGAGCAGCTCAGAGACCTGGGTGTTGTTGATGGTGTTGCCATTTATACAAAGAATCTGGATAACGGCGCACCTGCGTTCTTGCTCGTTCCAGATAACAGGCTGTAGATATCCACATGCAGCCATGACGAGGATAAAATTCAACTGAAATTATCTCTCATATGTTGGCTGTCTGCTAAAAAATCAGCTGCGCGGATCGGATGACGTCATCCTTGTTAAAAGATGTTCTGAAACCTACCGTATTTGATCTTACCACCCTGTATATATATATATATATATATATCAGGAAACTACCGGGACACTTTTTTTCGCCGGAGCCAGCTGTCTAAAAATCACTTATTATTTGAATTTAATATATCCGTTCGTTTTTCATTTAAAAAGTGACTTTTTTAGAAAATAATTTTTCTTATCAAAAAGTGCAACACTACTTTTTTATTTTTAATATTTAAAAAAAATATTTTCAAAAAAAGTCACTTTTTAAAAGACAAAAGAACGAATATATTAAAGTCCCAGCCTGGTGATTTTTAGACACCGGGCCGGGACGTTAAAAAAACAGCCGATAACCGGGACAGGCCGGGTACCCGGTCGTTTCCTCATATATATATATATATAATTTTTATTCGTTCATGAACATTGAAAAAAATAATTTATTTAATGTTTTGAAATTAGATTAGTTGATTAGAAAGCTATAACATTAAAATATGGAATCTTTTGAATTTTTTTGTCATCACATGACATATTATTGATTTGTAAGTAGATGACGTAACTTTGTATATACAAGCCAAGTTTGAGGTTCACCTTTCATAAAGAATGGAAGTCATTTTAAAATGTTTTACTTATTTTTTTTATGTTCGGGTCTATTTTAAAACAGAGATAAAACTACAATTTTACCTCTCTGGAAAACAACTTGGGATTTGCCGAACGTCCGAAAAAAAATATGTAAACTCTTGGGTTTGAATATCATAAACAATGAAAAATGGAATTCGATCAGACGTATATTTCTAAAAGAATGTAATCTCAGAGGGATGTAGATCCTCAATTTAGAATTGATAATTATAATAATTTTATTATTTCTTTTGATTTTATACACGACATATTTTTATCGATTTTGGAAGAGAAAGTCATCCAAGAGGAGAAAAATTGGAATAACGCACTTTTTACAAAACTGATGACCTAAGGAGACCAAGGATACTTATCGGTAGTGACTTAGTTTTTCTCGTCAGTGTATTACCCAATGTGTTCATATAATCTTTAATTGACATTAATAAAAGACCAGATGGGAAATATGGTATCAAATTAACTTTTGTACATTATTGTACTTTAATGAGTATTGCTTCTTTAATCGACTTCCTCTCAAATATACAGTTAAGTCGGGTAGTATTTTCTTTAAGGCTCTATGCAAAGACTTTACAATAAAATATTTCATAATTTAAAAAGAATGATTAGCTCTTGACATTTTGAGAGAGTTTTAACCTAAGTGTCAGGTGGATATGCCCGAAAAATGTGCCTCCATTGGGCTGAACACAAACCTAAAATTCCTCCAAAACACGTGCCTTAGGCATGTCTCTTTTTGCCAAATTTATATTTCTTACAGGCATTGACTTCATATCCAAGCATGACATCAAAACCATTTTGATATTTACTTTAGCTAGGTACTCAGCCTTATCTAGTCAGCTCCCTGATGTTATTTGCTCTTCTTGGGTGTATACAGACGACTTAGTCCGATTTTATCCGTTGTGCTCCAAACAGTATGTTTTAAAAACACTAAACAGAAATAAGCCAAAAGTTCCAATTAATATAAAAATAAGATTATAATTTACTCCCTCTACAAAATAAACCTACTTTAATGTACAACTTTTCATTAAAAATATTAAGTTACTTTTTTATTAACTTAGCTATTTCAAATAAGAAAACATGGGTTTAACATTTATTTTGATGTTTTTAGTCTGACGAATAACTTTTAAATTTATGAATCAAATTATTATTTATCCATGCCATTATCTGTATTTTTTCTTAATAAATTGAGTTAAAAATATTTTGTATATTCAATTAAAATAAGGCAATTTTTTAAGCTTATTATATAATATGCTTCGCTATCCATCATAACTAAGTATGTCATTATCGAAATTAGTAATATTATCTCCTTCAATATTTTTGTAATATTCGTTTGATAATCAGTACACAATCGAAGAGGGAAATTAGGTTTTTATTTTATTATTATAATTTTATTGCCAATTAATATTTTGAAGGCTTACGTGATGGAACGTTCTAATGGGATCTTTGTCATGTGTTGGGTGAATACAGTTAGATTTTTGTGATACATAATGCATGGGTATATCTTTTTGGACATGTTGAAGAAAGAAGTGTGTCCAATCATTAAGGTAATTTAATTACTTCTCGATACTTGGCCGGGAAGCCTAAATGGAGTTGGCCATGATCTTGGCTTTGACCTCTACCTGCGTCAAAATGTGCTAGTCCCGGGGATCAGTTTTGGAAAGTCATAGCTCACTTGACCTCGCAGCGGATTGCTCTCTGATCCTATCTGTCTGTCTGTTCAGGACAGATCCTGAGTTAATTCTTAATCTTTCGACCCAGCGCCTGCGAATAAAGCACATGCGGACAATACACATTACTCACCGGCTAGCAACTATCTCCCAGTACCAGAGAGTCTGGACGCATGACAGCTGATTCATAACATGGGGTTGACGAAAGGTCATAACATGCAGCTTTCATATCATAAATTTGCTATTATTTAATAGACAATATGACTTTGCCCAAAGATAATAGATAATACAAGATGCGCAGATCGCAATGTTTAGATTCCTCTGATTAGAAAAGAAAAACTGAAACGTCACAGATGACGTCACAGTAGCTATTTGTTATTAAATAAAATCAAAGGTACATTAAAAAACAGTGATTAATTTCAAAAGGAAATAAAAATTTGAAACCCAGGAGTTCTCCGGCGGAGGCGGAGTTGCAGAGGACGCCCACGTTGCTCCGGAGCTCCTAGATGCGTGCGGGGTACCAGCCAAAGGCCTCAGAGTCCCGTGCGGTGTTCAGGACTTCCACTTCCTCCCTGATACTGAAGCTGTGCGTCCCCGGGTGGCTCGTGGCGGGAGGGAGCCTCCGGACGTTATTCCTTTGAGAGCCTTTACGTTCTTAGCTTAGTTGTCCTAGAGGTATTAGATACATAGGCAATCGTAGCTGTGATGACGTCACATTTTTTTATTGGAAATATCCTTCTTTGTTTACATGAGTTCTGCCCCCCCCCCCCCCTGGACTTTGCCATATATTAGCTATAGAGTACTCAAGAGAAAAAACTATGCATACATATAAAAGTAAATAAATATGATATATAATACATCTCATCAAGACGTCTTAGATTCTATTGATCTGGAGTTCACTCACGAGTGGAATTCTGACATTGTTTTTTTTCATTAAAAAAATAAGAAATCAAGAAAAAGCGAGGTTTATGAAGGTGTTTCTATAACAAAAAAGTAAATAATAAAAGAAATATATAACTATAAAATATGGTAACGCCATATGGACACGTCAGACTTTACAGAGCAACATTTAGTGTAGTGGCAGTCAAAAATCACATAAATATATTCTATCACACATTGCACATTTTCCCGAATATTTTGTGCTATTGTGAAGCAACATTTTGTTGGATGAAATGTTTGAGTAAGGCGTGCTTCGTGTTTTTAGAAAGCATAATTAATATAAGCCATTACTTCAATGGCAGAAATTAATTATTGCATGCGGACTTTATGTTGTTCTACATAGCTTTTAATAATCATTTTATTGTAGGTATACACTCTTTATTGCCCTTTCAGTAGTGGAATCATTGAAAAGGCCATTACTCGACTTAATTTGTACAAAATGAGGTAATAGTCTTTATGAGTCAAATTAATTTACTTGAATATCAGACTACAGATAGTTTTTTTAACTATATATAAAATAAATGGATACTTTGCTTACTATTACTGATCCTTAATTAATTGACAATGTACTGTTCATTTGCTTTTTAATTATAAAAATAGAAAGTAGAGGACGGAAAATTTACAAAAATTGTCAATTAAACATAAATCGTTGACTTATTTTAAAAGGTGGTTTTTCTAAATATTATTAAAACCCTAAGTTTTATTTTAGATAATATATTGAACTTTGGATTTTAGAGTTTAACATTTGATATAGCTAATAAATGATATTTGTGTTTTACAAATATACCAAAAACGTTGATTGGATGTTATTTTGTGTTTTCCTTTTTTTTTATTCAATATGATTTTATATTTAACATTTTATAAAAAATTACAGTAAAGATATATAATTATGTTCATAAAAATATATTATCAAACATTTTATTAATAAAATATAAACATCACATTTGAACAAATACTAAAATGTCATGTTGGTCTACTTTTAGTGTTCCACTTTGATAATTTAGTATAATTTAACTTTTTTTAATATATATTGTAAATACATCGAATCACGACATATTATTTCTTTATAGTCGCATTTGACTTGTTTGTAATGTACCTTTAACAACGACATATTACTCAACATAGGAATAAAGTTATGTTGGAAAAGAAGAAAGAGGGAAAAAACTATCGATGATCTTGATAACATTCTAACTTTTTTTTATGATATGATAATGTCTAATAATATTTTGTAAGAAAATGGATCACTTATATATACATGATGATCAATTCTTTATAATGTGAAAATAAATGATGAGATTACCCATTGATGAGTTTTTTTCCTGTCTTTCTTCAATGGTTTTACATTAGTTGAATGATTTTCTGATAATTGGACTCATCAATAATATGTCTTTAGACGTCATAGGATTGCTATAAAAAGAGAAATTAATTGAACTTAAGAAAAGTTCAAACTTAATGAGAGTGTTGAATAAGTAACAGTTTTGGTTCCAAATCAGGCGACAGCTGACGATGATGTTTCTCTGCTATAGAATGGAATAAGCTCTCTATATCTTTATATCTCTATGATCGCAACATATACTAAGCAACCCCAGTTAATCCATCAACACTTCAGTATGTATAAAGTATTTTAATGAAAGATATTAACTAATGTTTAGCAATAGTAATTTTAGAAACATAATAAGGGAAACAAATGAAAATATCAATATTTTTTATCCTTTTAATATTGTTACATTTAAGCTTGAAAATGAAAATACGGCAGGATGATCAGAGACCCATCCAAGTTTAAAGTTTAACATAAAAAAGCTAGTTGATTCGATTTATGCTATTAATGTCTGTCGTTCATATGCGTATTATAAAAATTAACTAAGTAATATTTACTTTTATTTATGGTCAATTCATGGTAAGGATATAATAAAAAAAGAACAACATTTATTTATTGTCAAATTATCATAAAAGTACTAAACATAATATAAATGCCGGAAAGACTAGGAGTGCATTGGGTTTATTGTTAATTTAAAGGAAAATTGAGACACAATCGATGTTAACTCTTTTATCATTTCTCTTTTGTAGTATGCATTCATTCATATAAAAGATTGCATGAAAGAATCGAGCTATTATGTATGAAAAATATAGACATATGTATCAAATTTTTACCTTTTTTATATTTCAAAGTATTCTTTTTGAAAGAGGATATTCTTTATTTATCTCATCTCCATGTATGTATGACAATATCGCATTTCTTATTATAGCTTGCATTACTTAGAAAATGCATTTGCCAATTAGGAATACTTAAAGAACATAACTTAATAATAAAATATAATTTTATTTTGATGAGTTTGAGGGAGTATGAAGTAAAAATAATATTTAATTATACTTTAAAATATTAGAAACACACAAAAAGAAGCATTAATACTATTAGCTTCATGGCATGCCTTAGTCGTAAAGTTTAACAAAAAGCTCTTATTTTCCTTTCTCTTAACATGGTGAATGCTTAAACCTTAAATCTATATCTTTTTTTTTTTTTTTTTTTTATTCAGGCTCCAAAAAAAATATACAATGTATAAAAGAAAAACGATGCTAATGCGTAAATTTTTACATAAATAAGCATTCTAGCTTAGATTTTTAGCAACGTAATGGAACAAACAAACAAGCAGATAAAAGTCATGAGATACACTCAACAATCAAATCTAAACATACAGATAATTAACAAATCATAAAAACAGTAAATTACACGAAAATTAATCAATAAGAGTTCTTGTAAAATTTCAGTATTCTCTTGATTGTTTTCCTATGGCAGAGTGAGGATGAAGGATAAAAACACCTCCCTCCCCGCTAACGTCCATGTGAATCCAAAAGTGAGGGAATCTTTAAGTCCAGAGCAGTATACCTGCTGCAGCAGAGATCATGATGGATCTCAACTCAGAGGCTTTGATGGAACATTATTGGTGATGCACCTCGCGATGAGACCTTTACGTTTAGAAGGGAGTTATTTATTGCTTTCGACCTAGCTGACTTATCACCTTTGCCGAGACCAAACAGCACCGTAGCTTTGCAATATCTGACCGCACATTTTTTTTTCTAGGCCCCTGATATGAGGGCTACAAATTTCTTTACTATGTTGACCGCCTGACAGTCAACAAAAGCATGCAAAGTTGTATTGAACCAAAAGCCCACAATCTTTTTTAACTATGTTCAGATTCACTAGTTGTATTTTTTTATAGTTAAAATAATACACTAATTATTTGGATCGGAAGAAATGATTTTCTATTTTACTTTTAACTGATTTAGCATATGATTTGTTTATCTTTGTTACGTCATATAGTTCTATATGCCACAATACTGTTTTCCATCATAAAATCTGAAAAAAATGAATATACGACAAGAAATAGTAACCAACTATGTATATATATATATATGGGTTTTGGCGTAAATCCCATTACTAACCAGACTTGATTATATAGTTTATGATGAAAATTTTTACCATAATAAAAAATATACTGAGGCAACGGGCTGTTCGGTCTCTTAAGAAAAAGAAACCCGTTTCTTAAAAAGTGAGAAACTTAAATTGCGTGTTTATTTCTAGAGTCTAATTGTGAGCTTTTCCTTTAAAAAGGAAGATGGAAATCTGGGATTTGCGATGTTTTCTCCTGCTTACCTATATACTTCCCCTACCTTCAATATCCATTCCAAAACAAAATAATTATATTCTGGTCAAAAAGCACTAAAAATAAATGTTTTGATATCTAATATTTAGTGTTAATGGACAAAATTTTACGTTAGAAGCAAAAAAAAGTCCGAGAAATTTATGGCATGATTGTTCTTTTCATAAGTGTTAATTCATATATACTAATTTGGTTCAAGTATTCAATGTCTTCGTTAGACTCAAAGTTGAGAATTCAACTGTCTAGAATAATAGTTTTACCTTTACACCAAGACAAATTAAAATTTATATGATGTACTGTTTATAAGTAGTCAATCACGGTAATATATCCTATTGGGACGGCTTTTACATTGAAATAAAGTATTGTTCAATTGTCTTTTACATATTTATACCTATAACCGAAAATACTACTGTAAATTAAAGATGACTGAAAAAAAAATTTGCCGCGCAACTTAGGAAATTGTTTGTTTTTATTTTGTCATATAAATATTTAAAAAAATTCTCCTTATTATCTTTGAATGTTTAATATTAGGTTGAGTCATAAAGAATGAGAGTGACCCAGTGAAACTCGAAGTTTTAATCAAAATCAAAAATACTTCCAAAGGAGTAAACATAATCCCCTCAGACTGCATTGACGTCGTGGCAGTCGTCCCGTAGTTTTCTTATGTGGTCGAACAAATTGTCTACGCTAACCCTCTTCATCGCCCGCTGTACAGCCAGAGTGGCGTCTTCGGTGGTCCCCAAACTCGTCATTCCAGAACAGGCACTTCAACTTCCGTGACAGGTACCGGTCGCAGAGGTTCAGGTCGGGTGCGTAGGGGCTCGGTTTGATCTTTTCAACGGCTCTACGGGTCAGAAAGTCCCTGGTATCCGTTGCAGCGTGAGGACCTGCGTTGTCTCACATAAGAAGACAATCTTATCAGGACGCTTCGTAGTCCGAGCTCCTCCGTCAAAAGCATGGAAACGGTTTTTCTGTGGTAGAGAAATATCGGCGGCAAAACATGTCGAGTGGTTATCGGGGGGTATTTCTCGATCAGGCGCTTCACAACGGCGAACGCCTCCGGTGTCCTCGTCTCCCGTGGTCTTCCCGATGACGTATTCTTCTCCAGAGTAAAACAAAAATATGCGATAAGAACGCTCCCGTTGGAATACTTGGGCTAACTTGTTAACATTTCGAGATAATGAATTTAGCTTATTCTTTATGACTCAGTTTAATATTTTAATTTCGAAGGATTTCATGTTCACTCAAGTTAAATGAATGACATCATGGCATCCTGACGGGTAGCATGTTCACATTTAAACTAGCGTGTGCAAGTGAATGTGCCCCTTGATAGAAGTTTATATTGATTTTTTTAATCAGTAGAACTTGTCAAACAAATTAGAGCAAATCGTACTTGATATATATGCCAGACACAATTTCATTTTACGTGCAATATTTGAATTTATTTAAATTTCATCTTGTATATAATAAATTCATGAATATCAATATTTTTTATCCTTAGTGATGTTTAATTTTTCAATATCGATAGGACTTCATGTTAACTCAAATTAAAAGAATTACATCATAGCATGCTGACAGGTAGCATGCTCATATTTAATCTAGCATGTATAATTTGAATGTTTCCCTTGATAGAAATTCAATATTGTTTTTTAATCAGTATATCCTGTCAATCAGATCTCTAAAATAATTTCTTCATAACTCATTTTGTTTTCTTCCGATGAGAGTAAATTTTATAAAAATATACGAAACACCTTATTCAAAAAAATAAGTATTCCTAAAAAAGTCAATTAAAAACATTCAAGAACACAAAATAAAATCATTTCATATATTTTTTAAACTGTAAATAATGACTTTTTGAAATAAATACAGTAATAGTTTTATATATTAAATGTTTGAAATATAGCCCTGCAAACTGCCTGAAGGCCTCCATGAGGACTGCGACACTAGATATATATTTCTCATTGACGATCTCAATGGGTACTTTGATACTTATCTGACGTGTGCATGTACGGGTAGTTTTTTGAAGCAAAGAGGATCTAGTGCCTAGGGCCCGACAGCAATTAACCCAATCTAAAAATCAAAGTGTTTTTTTATGATATATAAAGATTGACAATATATTTGGATGTTCTTTGAACAAATTATAAATTATATTTTTTTGTTATTAAAAAAAATCCTTTGAAATATCTAACTTTTTTACAAAAAAAATAATAATCTTTGCTTCATAGTTTCATCTATGACGCAAGGAGCGATGTGAATTTGCACCTCTTACATTCATTTGTACAAGTTTTATTTGTCTCTAGTCACAAAAGCAGTATGCATTTTCTTCTTTTCCTTTCTTGCATATCCACTACCACCTCGTGGGAAGGCAATGAGTGTAAGATTCGAGTAGCTTTAAAATAAAGTCTCATGGGGAAACGACTTCTCCCCATGGATATGTGAGTAACTTCTATGTTTTATTATATTAATTCTTAAAGATACATATATTACAATGCTATAAGCCCCTTGTCAAAATGACATACAGAATCCATGGGTAATCAACAATTGCTTTCAGTGTTATCGTTATTTAATCATATTATATAAAGGAACCTATATCACCTGCGATATATATATATATATCTTTGTCAATATGTAAGGTATTATATGAATAAAAAATATATATAAGCATGAAATTTATAAGCCTTATTTTCTACTTGTAGAAATAAAATGCTATTTTTGGAAATCATTTATGATTTTGAGGAAGACATATTTTAAACAATACATTAATATTTCATTCACGATAAACATTACCTCCCACATTATTTTATCAAACAAACAATTCAAAAAATAATTAATTAACAATCATTTTCCTTTGGAATTAATTTTACTTCATCATTATGTTTATTATTTCAGAATACTATGAACATTTCCATGATTAAATCATTTTTTACTTAGCCGTTCTTTACACACACAAAACCAATGCTAATGGATAAGTATCTAAAAGATAAACATAAATTAATCAAAAAGTAAATAATGTTGTACCTAAAAAGCTCAATCAGAAGAAACTACCCGTTTGACATCAGTATCAATATAACAGCTTATTTTTTACAATACACCTATTTGCCAGAGCATTCTTATTCTTCTTTATTAACAAAATATTATACAATTTATACTAAATGGTTTTTTACAGACAATGATTACCATTGATTTCATATAATCTGCTGCATTGCATCAACGTGTTATTGGTGTATTTATATTTGATTTCATACTTCATAGTATAAATATATCATTAGAAGTATATCATTATAGAAGTAATAATTATATTAAGTACGTACGAGTTTTGATATCATTGTGGCAACTTAAACGAATCCTACAAACATAAGACATTTACAAACTAGTTTTTTTCCTTGGCCATTTTTGTAAAAAAAATATCTATATAAAAACAAAATGTCATGTTATTACTATATACCAATATATTGACTTTTCCTTTAGTTCATGACAAAACAGTAAGAGTAGTATTCAACTTGTAAGTACAACAAAAACATCCTTAAGAACAAACTCTAACCAAAATTCTGCTCCTTTTTTTTTCTTTTTTAAGGTCTTTATTATAACGGTACTATAAAATATACAATAATCAATAAAAGATAGGTAAAATTGTGTACATGGTACATAATAAACATTATAGTTTAAAATTAGATTACCTATAAAAGACCAAACCTCTATTCATAAAAAGTGTACTAACATAACTTAAAAAAAACACACCAAGTAAATAATAAAACACAACTAAATAAATACAAACGAGTACAAACAAAACTTCAAGAACACAAAATAAATCGAGGATCGAGGCCGAGAGGCCTAAAACCCTTTTTCTTATTTTCCTTTCGTTGTTGCCTCCTCGTCTGTTGTTGATGCCTTGAGGCGGTGGGTTGAGGAGTTTTTTGATGTTGGCTCTTGGGAGTGGCCTTCCTGGAGGAGTAATCATAATTGTCGCCTTGTGCCCCTGTGAACTTTTCTCCCTTGTTCCGCCGCTCTCGCTTGAGGTGCTTACGGAAGGCGATACGCTCCCGTTTGGGTATCCAGCGCTCAGGATCGGGCTCCACGTTGGGGTCGTAGTTCATGGGAAGCTTCTTCTTCTTTTTCTTCTCGACAAGGTCACAGCTCTCCTTTTTGCACATGTCAGGGGAAGGAAGGCTACCGACTTCGTGAGCTCATGAAAAAGCTTTGATGTACTTTACATGTTTTACCTTTAACTTTTCATATTATAATCAAAAGAAGGCACATAATTACTACATGTATGTGGAATAGATATATAAGTAAATCATTCAGAATAGTTTTTAATTAAAAGTATAGTTGTCTCTTATAGACATTACGAATTAATAAAGTATGTTGTTAATACTTTATTATTGAGGGTTTGTTTTTTCTATGAAGGTTGAAAACAAAGTTCCTTAATAAAGAATTTACAAATCGAGCACATGTATATTCTTTTTTGTAAGGATAACACAATAGATAAAAAAGTGTAACTTTGGTAATGATAGTAGAATGAACTCATGATTTAAATATGACTTTATATGTTATTATAATTGCCACAAAGACAATAAAGAAAATAACAGTATATAGGCATACAATGAATAAAGTAGAGCTTATTAAAAGGAAATGGGAGATGCCAAAAAAATAATTTTTCCGTAAAACAAAGTGCATTAATTATAAGTTATATAAAATTCGAAAAATGAGTTTCAAAGGGAGCTTTTATATATTATGGTAGATGTTGGTGTGTAATTTGATAGGAAATTCTTGGAATCATTTGTATTTGTGTTATGAACATTTTTTATCCTAATTTCTGCACGCTTTGAGAAACATAGAATTTGACTATTTTACATACTTAATAGACATATAAAATAAATTAATCAATATTTTCTATGGGTATATTTATTTATATCAATTACATCTTTATCCTTATAAGCTCTTCAATTGCTTCACCTATGTTTCAGGCTTAGTTATCATTTGAGCAAATGCCAAAAGTAAATAAATTATCTCTTTTCCATAATAGCATTACTATTTGACATGTACTCATTGATCTTGGAATGACAGCTAATAAAAAAATATAATTTGAGAAATATATATATATACAACCATGATCAAAAAGCTCCCGCCATTTATCTATAAAAATCGAAAGTATAAAATTATTCGTCAAAACTTCATTATCGCCTTCTTTAAAGTACACTCCATCGACTGAAACGCACTTGTACCTACCAGCGCTTGATCCAATCCTTAAAGCAATTTTTTATTAAATTTACTTATAAAATAACGTTCCCCACGCCTCATACCTCACAAATGAAACTCTTTGTAGATAGTTTGACCTTTTGAAAGGATTTAATAGTTCACAACACCATGGTAGTCCATAAAAACCACTGATGTCAATGCCCTGCTAAAATGGTCATCTTTAGCAATGAACATGCGTCCGCTTTAAACCGTCCATGCCACTCCCGAACTGTTTTTACCTTCAAAGCATGGTCACTTGCTCATTACTTACAACGTGTTGGGAACGCTATTTTCATTTTAACACAAATCTAATGCAAATTCACTGCTCTTATTTTGGTATTCATTTTTTAAAGTAAAAAATCCAATACCAATTGAAAAACTAATGTTAATAACGCGACGTAGCTTTGTGCAATGTCGATCGTTGACGCTGAAAATTTGTGGGAATATGAACAAAGGTTGAGCCAACATATAAAAATAAAAATATATAAACTGGGTGCCACGTTAACAAATGTGGCAACCTTTTGATCGGGTTTGTATTACAGAATAGAGGATTTTTTTAAACATTAAAAATACTCTAACAGAAAAGCTAGTTAAGATAAAGACAGAGCTAATCACGAAATGTTATAGCGATGTTTTTTATTCAATAAGAAAGTGCATAAAATTGTGTGTATATTTAGGCAAAAAGAAAACTTTTTGAAATATAAATATAATCAAATGTTTTAAAAATGTAGAAATACATATATATCTAGAATTCGTATGATATATATCTTCTATATTTTGAATATAAAGTACATATGTAAGTGGATTCATCTTGAGATTTGTTCATCGAAATATTTTAAATGGCCATAGAAGATATGGAAATTTATTTGAGGAAGATTTAATAAATTTAAATATGTGAACAAATAATGTTCCCATTTGCATATCGATTATATAATTCTAAAGATAAAAAGATTATCAGTCCATATTTCTCACAAGGACTTAAAGGAATAGGATTATATATTTTATTTTTACAAGGGCAAAAAAAAGTATTTATACTAACAGTTCTTCCTTGTGTCATAATTATATGAATTTCTAAGAAGCTATCTGTACCTAATCTAAGCTTATCAGCAAAATATATTTGAAATTAAGTAATTTATGGCTTATCTCAGAATGATATATCGATTCAGCTAATCAAAAGTTCAAATCATTTTGTATATAGATTATTTTATTGGTTCAGTTTAGGAGCTAATAAAATGTATTCTGATGTCTAGTTATGTAACAAGATTGGCACTTTTAAGGATGAAGACTTTACAGTTGAGGTTGCGTTATTGATTTCATATATTCCGTATACATACATCAGTTGACCATGTTTAGTGAGACGAACATATAAACATAGAAAGAGGGAGGAAGAAGAAGAGAGCGAGCGAAAAATGTTTATTCAGGATTAATAGTGGTTTCAATTACGTTTCAAAACTTTCAAAAAATTAATGCTGACCAAAATCATAATTTACACCACTATCTAACTAACTCAACTATCGATTCTGAATAACCATTTCTTCTCATATTGTTCTTATTTCATTTCATAGATAAAAAACAAGATTGTAACATAAAATCCAAAAAAAGTGTTATAAAAACATAAATATACACTTACTGTTTATATATGTTTTTTCCAAACACAAATCTCCCCTTTTTATATATTTTTTATTTTATATTATTGAATTATATGAGTAGAGTAAAGACCATTACCATGAAAAAAATGTATACACTTTAGTTTTAGTTACTTTTTTTCTTTCTTCACAAAACGAACATTGTAAACTACTATATGTGGAATATATAAAATCAAAAGAGCAACCTCGATTGTACGGGTTTCATGTTTAATAATGCCGCAAAAGTATCACATTTCATTTAAGAAGGACAAAAGTTAGAATTTTGTCTAATACGTGCTTTGGTTTAAATTAAATTATGCAAAGATATCTATCAAAAAGCCTTAAGGAACTAAAAATAAAAAAATCAAATTTATTAATGAGTCATTAATTTGCCCTACAAAATTTACAAAAGCTTTACGGATCATTTATCAAACTAAAGGAGTTACGGAAGATTAAACACCATTAGAGGCCTTCATTGGTCTTCTCTCAAGTGTTTTTTATATATAAAAAAGCATAAAATGAATGATTTCTTACATTCTTTAAAAGTATCTTAATCAGAAAGAAATAATAAACAGCATAGAATATATGGAAAGCTTATCAATAAATAAGAGGAAAATGTAAAATTGGTTATAAATACTTGTCATGTAGGT
This sequence comes from Caligus rogercresseyi, assembly GCA_013387185.1. NCBI lineage: Eukaryota > Metazoa > Arthropoda > Copepoda > Siphonostomatoida > Caligidae > Caligus > Caligus rogercresseyi. The sequence continues at coordinate 29,558,480 of CP045893.1, forward strand.
AATTTTTTCTTTCAAAACCCCATCACTGAAATCCTTTATTTAGATCTCCTTACACTCCCGTAATAAAACGAATTACTCAATTAATCTTCATTTACCCCCTCAATTATATATTTTTATGAAATTTCATTTCTCAATAAAACGAAGAGCAAATATTTACCCATCTTTCTTTGAATGAATGATGAGTTCATCACGTTGGAAAAGTTTCATCTGTAAATAAAGTTTTTTTTTGCATAGATAGCGAGGGAGGAAATAATGCGTATATTGAATCTTGGACTTATCTTATCAATTAAGAGTAAAGAGCTCTATTGATATAAATGTCTTGAGATTTTTCTAAAGACTCATATACAAACCTATCGCCATGAGAAGTGTACTTTTAACTCTCTGTTGTCTGTTTGCATTGGAGGCGCAGGGAATCAATCCCACCCGAGTACGACTTTATAGCGCCCGCAATTTAGAGGGAGGCCATGGAAGTTGATAGTTACGAGATGGACTTGAGCCTTTTGGGCTTCGACGACAGAGCAGAGTCCCTCGTCGTGAATGGAATATGGCTGCTCTACGAAGGAGTATACTATAACCGAAGAAACAGTGACAAGGACATGCTCATGACCTATGTTTGGGGCCAGGACTATTGCTTGGAGGACTTGGGGGACATGGGGAGCAAGGCATCCTCTATACGATTCGCTGGTGGGGATGACTTGGGCTCAAGTAGTCTCAACATCTACGAGGAAGAGGGTTTTATGGGGGCTGAGCTCTATGTCACTCAAGATGAAGAGACTATCAAGTACAAGGAATTTGGTCGATCCTTGATCCTGACGGGTTGTGAACCGTGGACTCTATATGAACGGGAGGACTTTCAGGGATCCAATGTATGCATATACCCGGATTCTTCATCACCTCCATGTGCTCCGGGGTTCCTACTCGAGGAAAAGATTTAGGCTACATGTCCAAAAGGATCTCTAGCGTCAAACGGGGATGCTTCTCGGACAAAAGTATATTTGTAAAGTCCTTTGATGAGGGTAAGCCGCGAACAATGATGTCTAGGAGAGATAATTAGTAAGGAGATTGTAAGTATTTTCTAATTAATATTGTTTGTAAATTATTGTAAACATTGATAATTTTGTATTTATTGAAAGAATAAACGTTTTTAAACTTGAAAAGGTTTTTCGTATTTAATATGTTGAATACTGAGAATAATAACAATTCATTTGCACATATGATCTTTTATTTAGTTTATCCATACTTTTGTGCTCAAAAATTAAGCTATTTAAATATTTTATAGTTATGCAAATGCATATGTTGTTATTTTATTTACACTTTGTTATATCTAATGTTTTGAATGACTATGAATAGACTATACATGTTACACTATACATGCCAGCTGTTTTTATTTTTATTATTCCTTTACTTTTTTTCAACCAATCACGTTCTAAAACCCCATTTTCCTGATTTGTGTTACAATATAGGTTAATAAATAATTTTCTTTAGAGAAGAAAGAAACTACTAATATTGAAAAATTAAATTATTAAAAGATATTAAACCTAAAAGATTTCTTATTTTTTAATGAAAGTATTATAAAATGTATTAATGTATTGTATGCAATTTCCACTGTTTTTATATGTATGTTTTTATAATGTTATTTAAATAATATGTAGTAAAAAATGCGTTTTTATTCCAATGTCACAATAAAGTTAATACCAAGGAAATACAAGAAGACGCCAGACGTCTTTATTATCACTCTACTTTTAAAGATTAATTAAATTAAATTCTTCATGGAGTAGGCCCCTCTGGAAGAAAAAATTCTGATCTTTGTGCTTGTTGGACTCTTGACTTCCTCCATAGTCGTTATCCTTGCCCATGTAAGGTCATCCCTGAGAGGTATTCTCCCTTATCCTTCCCTGTCCAAGGAATCTGTCCGGAACTACAAGGACGTAGGAGAAATGTATGCGATCTCATACGTATTTGGAGGTGCGCCGCAATTCTGCAAGGTTTGGGTTGTCCTACATTTGACATTTGATCTTGACCGAGGTACATATATTTATTATTGTATCCGAGCATAGAAACATTAGAATTGAATTAATTTTATAAGAATGGATGTATTTAATGATCTCATCCACAGCATAAAAACACCGGAGGATCAGTGGAAGATGTAAAAAAAAAGTGTTCTGCAAGCTCCTTAAGGAAGACCTCATACGAGTGATTGCACTTCTCGTATCTGAAGTGGTACCCTCACCCACTGTCACGTCTGTCTCAGAAGATAGGATCTTACCTCAACAGGAAATACTGCCTACAATCATCCCTTCGACTTTGGCTGGGGCTGATGGAGCACAGGAGAAGGCTGAAGAAGACAAGATATGTCAGTCTATGTGGGGGAAGAAATCTTGTGAAAGGGAAACGTGCAAACGAAAACAACCTCCGATTTGCACTGAGCTAAAATGCTTCGGGAACTACGAAGCTCGAAGGAATGCTCTGATTGGCATGGCCATGTCAAGACGGCTACACGGCTTGATAAGGCAATAAAAAAGAAGAGGTTCAAAAAAGGCTTTTTCAGGTATTTCTAAAAAAACAGAGGCAGGGAAACGGCTCCCGGGGGCATCGGGCATCCCTCGGAAAAGCCAGACCCCAATAACTTCAGCTGTTGTCATTCCCCCACGTCTTGGATGTGAGACTTGGGAAAGTCCGTCCTCTGCTGCGTGCAAATCAGTACAAGTATCTATTAATGACGCGGACAGATCCATTACAGGAATAAAGAGGACTGACCACATCCGCATTCCTGACCTACTTCGCAAAGCAGGTCTTCCGTCAGTGAATGAGATCGCCGTGAAAGCTGTAGCCCTAGAAACATGGAAAGCTTACTCCAGCTCGGATGGAGGGTGCGGTGAGAGAAGTCTCATCGGCAAAACCATTTTTTCCTCACGCACCAACCTACCATCAGAAAATAACAGGTCGAGCCGATCAAAGTCGCTGGGCATCAACCCCTGTCCACTTAAAGTAAAGGAAAAAAACGTTTTCCGCCTTCGCGCCGATCTGTGGAATTCGTTTCCCGAGCTGAGGTCCGCCCCCACACGTGGTGCAGCAACGGTAGTTGCCAAAAACATTTCTAAAATTGCGCCAATATGAAGTCCTCTTTTTTTATCAAATGACTTCGCTTTATAAATTTATTTATTTTAGAACTTTATTTTATGTATGTGTGTTTATATATATTTATTGTTTTATATAAGTTATATATATATATATATATATGTTTTAAACATTATCCTTTACGCCATAACTAGTTGATAGAACTAGGGGTTATTTTATAAGGATGAATAAAGACGATTACACACACTTGTAATCAATTCAGAAAATTGTAATTCATACGATATCTAGTATACAACATCATTCATATAAATCAAAATAACATTTATACTCCTCGAAACAATAAATATTTCAATAAATCCAGTATTCAAACCATTTTGCATTGTCACACTTCACAAACTTAGAAAAACTATCATAAGTATTTAATAAGATGTTCTTATTTTAATTAAATAAAAATTGTAAGTCCATTATGATTACGGGATATTAAAGGAAATTATGATAATTACATTTTATAATACTGCCACAAAATGTGTTATGTCATATATAGTATCTTAAATTTAATCCTATAATCATAACTTTCCCGAACACCGAACAATCACCGGATGATATTGTAAAACTTGATTATATACTATTATATCCATCATCTTGAGTACAATCTGATTTAATACTTAGAACAAAAGCATGATATAGCTCTTCCAGCCACCAGAGTGTTGAATCTGAAACGTGATTAGTATGGATTAACGAGCACACATGAGTGGCAGCCTTTTCGATTACTAATGAAATAACATATTTTTATGAAATTAAAATGATTTTGATTTTAAACTTTATTGCTTATTAAATGCCAATATATAATATTTTATCTATCTGATATATCGAATACTAATATTTTTTAAATAAGCCCTTAAAAAATTAAAGTAATTATGCTCACTGAAATAATAAAAAGTATCACTACTTAATTAATCTACCTCACGTGTATCAAAATGAAAGCAAATGATAAGAGTAGTCATTTATTGGAAGCCATATAAAGGCAGTAAATAGTTTCAGACGCAAAGATTCCCCAGAATTTTGGTATTAAAACGAGTAAAAACAATATCTATATTGTGAATTTATTTTAATACTCTTTGTAAAATTAATGGTCTGCCAAAAAAAATATGGCACTAATGATTGAGAGTAATATTCATTTTCACTTATTTCTTAAATTGTTATTGTACAAGATTTATTTATGATAAATTATTTTTTACAATATGTTTAGTTTTTATAGATTTAATTATTTATTAAAGTTTTTATTTTTGAGGTTGTATTGATTTAAATCTTTGGAGTTTGTTGTGACTCATTCGTAGAGTATCATGTTAATTGATATATATTAGTATATATTAATACTCAGAATACATAAAATATTTAATAAATTGGCAATTTATTCTACGAATGTAATTTTATGAACAATTTATATTTGATTTTATATACTTCATATGAATTGCCTTCATAAATATCGGTTTTTTATCTTTTTATATTGGAACTCCTATTGTGCAAAAGTAAATAAATAAATGCACAATTTATAGCGTTCTAATTTATATCCTCCAAATAAATGCAATAAATGAATTATTGATGTTATGGTGGCCTAAACATACCTTCCATAAAATATTCTTTAAATAATTTATCAGCTGTTTGCAAAATAGAGTTCCAACTCGAAATAAATCTTTAAAGCAAAAAAACCCGTTTGACAGACTTTTAGTCAATTAATGTGAATTTATTAAATTCAATTTTTAATTAAGTTTGCCTTTTTTCAAAAATTTAAGGGTGTTTTTGATATTAAGTTTTAGTATATAATTTTTGAGACTGCTCCGGTGGTTCTACATATATTATAACGAATAAAGTAAATGAAAAAGGAAAAGTTTTATTAAGGATTGTGTTTGTTACATCCAAACCAAATGGTAGTATTTCTTATTTACCTTTCACTTATTATAATAATAATTAAAATCTACTTGGAATCAAAACATCATTTATCAAATAAATGTAAGGAATATAATATAAAGATAGCTCATTGACAAGCAAATTGCTTTCCATCTAAAAATATAAAATGGTCTATGATCCCCTGCAATCGATAAACTAAAAAGATTAACATTTCGGACTCCTTCATTATTTTTTTGTTACGTATTATACATTGAGATGGAATGTGTTTTATATTGTTAGAATATATAATTTTGAAGAAAACAATTTTCAATTTGAAATATCTCTAAGCAAATTTTCATTTATAATATATATATGTATAACTTGTCTTGCCTCAATTTTTTTTAAATACAAGAATGACATTTAAGATATTTTAGGAATTGTTTTATTCACATGTTCTTTTGCAGAAAATGCTAAATTCAATTTAATTATATATTTATTATTAGTAGTAGTAATATTCATAGGTCTATAAATTTTTGGGATTCCCATAAGAAGATAAATATTCATCAAATAAGCAATTGTATTTTTATTTGTAAGTAAATGAAAATAAGACAATAAGGCCTTTAATACTTATTCATGTATGAGATGCACTTATTATTATGAATAAATTTAATCATGTGGACCTCATACCTTAAATAAACAATTGCTTACTGAGCAACAACTTTGTACGAAGCACAAAAGCCTGTTCATTTAAACAATAACATAATGAAAAAGCGGAAATAGTATTTTGAAAACCCGTCTTAACCTGCATTATGAGGACAAATGTATAATTATTGATTCCTGTAATGGCTTGAATCATATTAAATATTTGTGTACAATAACGGAATATATTTAGACTTTTATTATAAACACAGATATTAGTAATTAATCACTTTGGATCCTGATATGTTTGAATGTCTAATATAAAAATACTTCACACAGTGCTTAATTTACAATTTCAAATAAGGTCTATAAACTATGCTTTTGAAAAATGAGTAAATGAATAATATAATAGATTTATTTAAACGAATGTATTATTTTGGTGATTCTAATGGTCTTCTGAATTATTTTTAATACAGAAAAATGTTATACAGATAAAACAATGTCATCATTTTTTTTGTCTTTTTCACACAGGAAAAGAATAACTTGAGTAACATATTTTAGCTCAGTGTTATAATATCCCAAAAAAAAAAAAAACATGCTTGTTGTTCAGATATCTTAATATATAAAAAAAACTAAAAAAATGTAAAGCAAATTATTTGATTAACTTACATTGTAACACAAATGAAAAAAATGAGGGGTTTCAACGTGATTGGTTGAAAAAAAGGAGAAGGAATAATAAAATAAAAACAGCTGGCATTATGCTCCAAAGTATCACTTCACTCGCAGCTGTTGAGAAGTGAACATCTATTCAGGGAGAAGAATCTCATCCTTACAAATACTGATTGTCCTTTCTTTCCTGGTCCTCGATCCATGTCATTTACTGATCCTCTGAATGATTTCCACCTATTTATTTTAATTAAATAGAGAAGCAACTAATACTCAAGGGAAAAATATTTTGTTTTTAATTTGCGCATATCTTTCGATAAATGAGTCATTTCTTTGACTTTAAAACATAGAAAAAGAAAACAAAGAATCAAAGGAAAAAGTTGGATTATTATTATATATATACATTTATATTTATATATGTATATATATTGATATATATATATATATAAATATTTTACCTAAGATGAAAAAATGAACATTAAATTCTGCATGCTAACTTTGTTTAAAGGACAGCACCTTCTTTGACTATATTGACCCCTATCCTCCCCTAAAAAAAAGTCTATTTGTTCCACTCAACTAATTAATTATATTTTCGAATATAATAAAGAGACATCAAATTTATTATAAAGTAAACTTTCGAAAAGATGAATATGTCACAACAATGGCAATATTTGTCGATACCAGAAGATTCAAAAATGTACCATCGACCCTGATTAATGGGCAAACCTATAAATCGGTCAACGTCGAATATGTGTAATCGAGTATATTTCTTGCCATTGGGCATATTAGTTACATTTGTAACTAGTCTAAAATATAAATGTGTCATACAAAACTAATATGTACCTGACCTGAATACGACATTATTCTGAAAGTATATATGATGTACAACTAATGGGTTTTCGTGTCTTCTATTGATGTCTGAGATCCATTCAGTAGATTTTTTTTCAAGATCCCATTCATACATGGAGTGTAACATATACAGGGTGCGTAATATATCCGGGAAGCGGGACTTTACGACACTGTAGTTTCTATTGTGTTTGGATTTTCGTGCTTAAAACCGGTAGATACGTTCTTCAGCTTCATCAAAAGTTCATTTTAACAACAAAGTTTCTGTCAACGTTCCTCCAGCATCATGAGCAATTTCTGTGACACTATAGTTGCCTTTCATTGCGCGGGGTTGAGTAATTCTGATATTGTCAAGAAGTTCAAGGACATAAAAGTGACCTACAAGCTTGTTTACAACACGGTCAAACGGTACAAGGAGACCGGAAAAACATCCGACAGGCCCAGGAGTGGCCGACCAATGTCTGTGAGAACCCAGCCGTGTGTGAAGAGGATCCGCGAGAAGATCAGGAGGAACCCTGCAAGAAGCCTGAGAAAGATGGCCAAAGAGGAAAATATGAGCGAAGGGTCGATGAGAAATCTAGTGAAAAAGGATCTGGGGATGACTCCATATAAGAAGATAAGGCTTCAACTTCTTTCTGAGGCGAAGAGAACGAGGCCGAATTCTTCTGAACAAACTGAAGTCTGGCACGCAGGGTCCAGTTTTTTACACGGACGAAAAATTGTTCACAGTTCAGACGGTGTACAATTCCCAGAATGATCGGATTTTGACCAAGAGCAGTGCTGACATTCCTGTCAAGGTTCGCGGAGTCTTCCGACGTCAAAAACCAAAGTCTGTGATGGTCTGGGCAGGATTTATGTCAGATGGGAAAAAGAGCTCTCTCATATTTGTCCCCAAGGGTGTCAAGATTAACAAGGAGGTCTACCTGTCAATGACCAAGTACTGCCATGGATCAAGGCTGAGTATGGGGAAACCTTCTTCACTTTTCAGCAAGACTCTGCCCCAGCCCATGAGTCCAAACTTGTCGAAGAATGGTGCAAGCAGAATTTTCCTGCCTTTTGGGACAAATTTACCTGGCCACCTTCAAGCCCTGATCTCAACGTCATGGACTTCTCCATGTGATCCATACTTGAGAGCAAGGCTTGTGCTTCGCCCCACCGAAATTTGACCACCTCAAAAGAGGCTCTCGTGAAGGAATGGGAAAAATCAGAAAAGAAACGGTGCGTGCAGCTTGCCAACAGGTCCGTGGACGTCTTGAAGCTGTACTGCGTGAGAATGGCGGACATTTTGAAAAATTGTAAATAGTTGTGTTGGTACGACCTTTAAGAAAGTTTCTACCAAGTTCTGCAAATTTTCAGTGAGAAATATACTATTTAAGACTACATTTCTCTCTTCCCGGACTTATTACGCACCCTGTATAGTCTATTCATGTATGTTTATTCTCCGATTGATAAAGCTTAAATAAAACAACAACATTACCATTTGCACAACTCCCAAATATTTAAATGGTACCAGTTAACTATACACAGCTAAATTTTTGAGCACAAACGTGTTGATAAACTTAATAAAGATAATAAATACTCCCAAAAAGTTCATATGTCCAAATGAATTGTTATTATTCTCAGTATTCAACATATTAAATACGAAAAACCTTTTCAACTTTAAAAAACGTTATTTCTTTCAATAAATACAAAATTATCAATGTTTAAAATAATTAAAAAACAATATTAATTACAAAATACTTAGAATCTCCTTACTAATTATCTCTCCTAGACATCATTGTTCGCGGCTTACCCTCATCAAAGGACTTTACAAAGATACTTTTGTCCGAGAAGCATCCCCGTTTGACGCTAGAGATCCTTTTGGACATGTAGTCTAAATCATTTTCCTCGAGTAGGAACCCCGGAGCACATGGAGGTGATGAAGAATCCGGGTATATGCATACATTGGATCCCTGAAAGTCCTCCCGTTCATATAGAGTCCACGGTTCACATCCCGTCAGGATCAAGGATCGACCAAATTCCTTGTACTTGATAGTCTCTTCATCTTGAGTGACATAGAGCTCAGCCCCAATAAAACCTCTTCCTCGTAGATGTTGAGACTACTTGAGCCCAAGTCATCCCCACCAGCGAATCGTATAGAGGATGCCTTGCTCCCCATGTCCCCCAAGTCCTCCAAGCAATAGTCCTGGCCCCAAACATAGGTCATGAGCATGTCCTTGTCACTGTTTCTTCGGTTATAGTATACTCCTTCGTAGAGCAGCCAAATTCCATTCACGACGAGGGACTCTGCTCTGTCGTCGAAGCCCAAAAGGCTCAAGTCCATCTCGTAACTATCAACTTCCATGGCCTCCCCTCTAAAATTGCGGCCGCTATAAAGTCGTACTCGGGTGGGATTGATTCCCTGCGCCTCCAATGCAAACAGACAACAGAGAGTTAAAAGTACACTTCTCATGGCGATAGGTTTGTATATGAGTCTTTAGAAAAATCTCAAGACATTTATATCAATAGAGCTCTTTACTCTTAATTGATAAGTCCAAGATTCAATATATGCATTATTTCCTCCCTCGCTATCTTTGCAAAAAAAACTTTATTTACAGATGAAACTTTTCCAACGTAATGAACTCATCATTCATTCAATGAAAGATGGGTAAATATTTGCTCATCGTTTTATTGAGAAATGAAATTTCATTAAAATATATAATTGAGGGGGTAAATGAAGATTAATTGAGTAATTCGTTTTATGACGGAAGTGTAAGGAGATCTTAATAAAGGATTTCAGTGATGGGGTTTTTAAAGAAAAAAATTACCAACATGACAAGTCTTTATAACCAATTTTACATTTTCCTCTTATTTATTGATAAGCTTTCCATATATTCTATGCTGTTCATTATTTCTTTCTGATTAAGATACTTTTTAAAGAATGTAAGAAATCAATCATTTTATGTTTTTTATATGAAAAAAAACCACTTGAGAGAAGACAAATGAAGGCCTCTAATGTTGTTTAATCTTCCGTAACTCCTTTAGTTTGATAAATGATCCGTAAAGCTTTTGTAAATTTTGTAGGGCAAATTAATGACTCATTGAATCGACATAGATGTTTTTTTCTTGTTTTCCAAGGCTTTTTCATCTATATCTTTGTATAATTTATTCTAAAAATGAGCATGTATTACACACGAATTCAAAAAAATTCAACTGGCATAAATAGATTATGCATATGATTGTCTCTCAAGCTTTACACAAAGTTTGATTTTATTTAAAAAGGAGGTCAATCGAAGATTAATTACAAAAATAGGTTACTAGTTACTATTTTCGATTTTTTATGTCTCTTTCATGACGTAGAAGATTAAAGAACGAGTGTGATTCTTTTTTGGGATTATATCGGATGGAGGAGGAAGAAAGTGAGGAGATATGTTAAGTCGCAGACGTGGCTTGGAATCAATTCATTGTTTTATTTCTCTTACATCGAGGATATTAATAAGAATGATGATCCCGCAGGAAGTGTTTTCTGAATTATTTTCTCTCTTCTCCTCAATCCTAGAGCTCCCACCTTTTAATAATATATTTTCCAATGATTAATTATATGTACATCCCTTTTGCTTAATTGGTTTTAAAATAACCTTCCAGAATCTTTCAAAGCTTAGCAGATCAACCAAATTTGTTAGGAGTCTGGACCCGCTTCCACAGAATATTTTTAGGTCGTCCATTTGGGAATTAAAACCCTTTACCCGATCAGCCTCCTATCCCTCTTTCTCTTTTTTACTTCCCTTCTCTTTGGGTAAAAAAATAAAAAAAAAACAAAGGTACTCTGTATCACTAAAATAAAAAAGAGGTGTACAAAAGTAGAACGTACCCATTTATATATTTTTATGTCTATTGTGAACAGTAAATAAATTCTTAACCAACTAAATATTGAAATAATTATAAAATCAAGATCAAGGTTTGACTTCATTTCTAGGAGGTACATTTCCTGTATAGATTTTATTGCCAAAAACAAAAAATACTTATTGTTAGTTTGCATGTCCTCCATTTATGACTTACAACTCACATGTGTCATACAAAAACACAAGGACATGGTGACATAATTATTTTGTCAGACTATATATGCAGCAAATCTATTTTTGTATTATTAAAATGAATAATTTTTCTCGAAGGCAAGCTTGTCATTCTTAAGTAGGTTAAAAATATGCACTTACTTATTCTTAAAATAAATATAAACTAAAGCCAAATCTAAAGCGTTAAAGTAAAGTAGCGCATGCAAGCAAAAAGGAAACACAAAAAAACTGGCCGAAATTTTGGTCCTTTTCTTTTACGTTAGATGTCGCTAGTCCATGAAATAACGTCACTATCCTATTTGAAGTGGTTTAAAGGGATTAAGTTTGATGATATGAAGTATAAATATAATAGGCGAGTCAATGCAATATTCCATTCTGAGAATATGGAGGGAAATGCTCGCAAGAGTATTCCAACCTTTGTTCAGAGGTCCTACCAAAGCGTGCTGACACATATATCACAGACCTTTCAATTGGCAACCAAGAACAATCCAATCAATCTGACAATCAAGCCTTTGTTGTTGGATCCCTCATCATTGGACTCCGTGGATCACAATTTGGAGTAGCCCGAAGGGAGTCGCATCATTTGAGAACGTCCTTATCAAGTCGTCAAAGAGTATTGGACTCGACTACTTCAGTGGGACTCCGTAATATATTTAATTAGTTTGTTTATTGTTTGGTATTTTATCTGTGCTTTGATACCCTTCTTGCTTTAAGTCAATTCTCTAAACTTTATCACAATGTCTCAAAACGGAGATCTTCCTTAGAAATACTTGAAAGGCTCAAGACTAGATTCGAGGAGTTGTTGGAAGAAATTCTCAGTCGAGGCTAGTAATTAAATTCCTGATTATAACGATATTTCCTATTTACAGGAATGTTTGAGTAGCTCTATGAGCCAATTGGTAGACCAGTATGCACTCTTGGGAGTGACTATTGCTGAAAGACTTATACTTAACTGATTTAGACGAACAGCATAGCTATCAAAAGAAGTATCGTCATGTTTTGAAGGTCTCTAAAGGTCTTATTGCAGAAGGTGAGAAGATCCGTATTGCAGAGAGCTTGAGTATGCTGCTAAGCTAAGGGAGGCTCATTCCCCAACTCCCACAATTAAACAGACAGGGTTGAATCCTTTACTCTGACGAGTAGCCTAACTCATGTCCTAAACTTGAGCTGCCTAAGTTTAGTGGGGAGCTTCAGAGTTTTCTGTGTGGTTTGATACCTTTAGAGCCATGATAAATATCGATAGCGTGAGTGACATTATGAAACTCAATTATCTTCGCTCTTGTTTATTTGGGCAAGCTCTTGAAAAAATATCTTCTTTACCCATCACGGGTGAAAATTATTTTGAAGCAATAGAAATCCTTAAAGAATCTTATAGTTGTAGAAGAATGGTCATTTCAAAGCTTGTACACAGATTGGTAGGGCTTCCACCGGTCAAATATAACTCTAGTGACATTATGTACTTCATGATCAAGTTTATAGTCTTATACGTGCCTCAAGGGCAATGGAGTAGATATCGAGGAAGAAAACGCAGAAAGGTTGTACTGCCTTATTGGAGAGTAAAGTCAGTGGGACTATTCGAGATGTTGGGAACGCTTGTTTCTACTAATGATGATTCTTGTTCTTCAATAAAAGAGTTTCTTAAACAAATTAAAATATCGCAAATGTAGCGGAAGCTAGGGAGATGGCCCGTCCGGATAGAGGGCAGCAGTCTATAATTATGGTTTCGTGAGTTTCCATGAAAAGTTCCCAATGAACTCCTTCCTTTAAAGGCTGGGACGGGCCTCAATAAAAGTGGACTGTATTATATATGTTTGGGAGACATCAGTCCCCCTCTACATATATTCAAAGGCGTTCTAAAGGAACTAAAACAATAATTAATAATAACCAAAAAGGAAGAACAAAACACGTGTAAAATTAAACATTAATGCTACAAATATAAGAAATGATATTAACAAGAATACAATAATACTATTTATCCCGCTGATCAATACAATACACAAAATTATTTAAAGATATATAATTAACAATAATAGAAAAAATAATATATTAGTTTTTAAGTGAATAGTTATACACAAATAGTATACGAAATAAAAATTGTTAGGCAATGTATTACTTTTTAAATAGGGTTCGTTTTTACTTTGTATCAATATCACAAGACTTATATTTATTTTGATGGACACAATAAATATGCTACAAAAATGAAGTTTAATAGCCCTGAACCTAAATTGACCAGAGAAGACTCATTGAGAGGAGAAATTAAAGCAAATCACTTTATAAATATTGATACTCATTGGCATAACATGAATCATTTAGCACATATGCTTTAATTTTTTAGTTTTTGACGTAATAACAAAGTTTTATTCGTTATTCCATAAATGGCATTAGTAGTGTACCTTGCTTTTCTAGCCTTCTGTTACAAGCATTTAAAGGTGTGTATGTGTCAACTGTTCATCTCAGTATAATATTTTGTTTTGATGTGAAAAAACAGTTTTTATCGCACCGAAAATGTTTGAATTTGTTTAAAAAAAGCTTCATTTGCAGAAATTATTCTTATCTACTAATTATCTTTGAAGAAAGAAAGGTTTTTTGTATTGTACCATCACTGGCGATGAAAAATAGATTCACTGCGACAATCCACAACAGAAATTGACAAGCAATATAATATTTATTCAAATGACCATCAAATATTTCCTCTCCTAAAACAATAATCCATTTTATAAACTTTGAAATTTCAAAGTTGGAGACTCTGAACTTATTTTTTCTTAAATATCTGTGAATATCGTATTTTGATGTAATGTTTGTTAATAATATACGCTATGAAGTTATTCCTTTGAATCATTTTATCAAAAAGCAGAACAACTAAACAAATAATAATTGTTCCTTTCATTATTTCTTTTGAAGTTCCTTTTCATTTCTGATTGATCTTTAATTAAACTTATGATATAGAGAAAGCAAAATATAACAAGGGAATATTTTATGACTTGAAAATCGTTAACATACTTGAGTTCTTAACCAAAGCTAGAGAAAAGGAAAGAAGATTTTATTTTTGCAGATATCTGCATGTGATTATATATGTATCAGCCATTTTTGTTTATATACTAACTTCACATAAGTTTTTATTTTTGCCAGCTGTCAATACCATCTAAAAACCCTAAAAAATGATCCACTAGTTGCATATCATCAATCAATTGATATTGCAATATTGTAACATAAGTGAACAAGATTAGTTTAAATAAAAATACTACGTGTTCACTGAAAATAAAATATTTATCATCAAAAAGGATTTATTTTTCGGAAGTATTCTTTGGTATGATTCATTCATTTTTACATATGATAAAACTCATTTTCGAAGCTCTTTTTCCATTACGATTAAGACATCAGCATATCATTATTTTTAACCGCTTCTCTGGAGACGTAAATCGTTGACTACGCATTTTTTTTATGATGAACAGTAATTTAAAAAGTCACCTTGAGGAGTGATAGAATTTTGTTTACCTTTAATATCAAATGTAACTACTACTGATGGCGTGCAACAACGCCATCGGGAAGACCTGGGGCCGACTCCAAGGCAATAAAATGGTATATATGGTATCCTAAGATATCTTATGGATCGATTCTCTGGTCTCGTCGAACCCGAAAATGGAACATATACAAGGGATTGGTATGATAAGAATAACCTTTATCTATTGGAGTACGCCTACGATTTGTCTCCTCTCGATTTATATATCAAAATGAAATCTAGAAATGCACTTTTTAATTTGAACATCAAGTCACATGGATGAGAGAGTATTGGGTCTAAAGTTGGTCTATTTTTGAAGGGCAGCTTGATATGAAAAAGTTAGAAATATCATAGTGTATTAACAGAGACTTTTCTACGAGTCTAAAAATGAGTTGGAAGAAAACTTTTACATTAATTATGATAGCTTCTCTGTAGGTGAGGTAATGAACACCTTAATGGTATTCAATGCTACACCGATGGTAACAAAATTGCTAACAAAATCGGATGAGGCTATCATTTTTACAATCCTTTATTTTTAATAATATATTCAGCTGGAGAAAATGTTTATGTATTTTGTTGCGTGCACACGTGTTTGTAGTGACTCCGCCGATTATTCATCTCTCTTGGAATAGACACTCTGGAGGGAGTTTATACATTGGCGCACTCCTTGTACCCGTGGCTTTGAGCGGAACCTACGTTTCGGGTAAATAGTCTTTTTTCCATCGGGAGATTGGGCTGTTTGCATCTTGAGAGGAACCAGGAGAGATTCCTCCTTCTTTACTTTCCCTTTTTTGTTGTTGGGTAGGATTGCTTTCTTTATTTTTCTTCTTTTTAACCTTCTTCTCCCTTCTTGTATAAGTTGAAGATGGTATGACCCCCACTGACAAGCCCCCTGACAAAGTCCCGATATTAATGGGACAAGAATGTCTTATGCTCGAGTTCTCTCAAGAAGAGAGAAAAATATCGAGGATGCAGTTAAAAAATTAATCTAACCACTACGTTTAGATGGGAACCTTCGTTATTTCTTTAACCAATGAAAGTAACGGACGTGTGTTCAATAATGTAAACATGAAGCCTTTGAGGTGTATAATGCTGCAATTCATTTTGGATTCACTGAAGATGAAATAGCCGGTGGCCAGGCACGCTATGGCTTTGGTTACGCATCCTTCTACACGAAAAATACTATTGATGTGCGCTCTCGCATTCATGATCTTAAAAAGAAATTTATAGCACAAATGGAAGGAACAAATGGCTAAATAATAAATGTCTCTATGTGTCTAAAAGACATCGAAAATCTAGAAATAGATATCAGATTTTTTAAAGAAATAACAGCTGTTAACACTTTTAAACGTGTAAATGAGAGTAAGCTTCAAGATTGGATCGGCAAATTCTGTGAGGTTGTCAACTCATACCCTGAAGCTAATCCTAATGATAGTGAAGCTGAAATGAAATTTAAGAACTACAAGTCGGTTTGGAGGACGTCCAACTACACGTTTGAAGTGATCGGGGACCCCATGAATTTACCACAAATTATTCCCGTGGACGATAACCAGTAAATCTAAAGTTTAGTGGGGTCCGTCAACAATGCCAAAGATATTTCCACTTTGGCCATTCACGAACTAATTGTGCCAGTAAACGGTTTCAAATCTTTGAATATAGGTATGTTCTAATGAAAAAAATTGCTGTCCTTAAAGCTGGCGAAACAGAAGAAGGCTTCACTAGCAAATAGCAACGCAAACATCAGCACACACGGCGGTGCTATTGTTTCTGAAGTACCTAAGGTTACATCAAATGGGCAGGACAAGGGTAGTGACGTGATTGAAGTTGTTGAAGAGCAAAAACAGGACTCTGCAACCTCCAGCAGCAGTCTTTTGTTTCTACAGTACCTAAAGAAACATCAAATAGGCAGGTAGTGATGTGATTGCAATCGTTGAAAAGCCAAAGCAAGCATCTCTTACGTTAAATACATTTATTGAGACTCCTGACAATACAGGATGATGTTGAGGAGCAAATGCTCTTGGAAGATCATGTTATCATGAAGGATATTAGCAAAACAACAGCTTATCGTGAAATCTCACTCGACGAGAACGTAAATGAAATGATGGCCCATAACTGCAGCAACATTGATGTTGCAAATAAGGGCAATGATCAGGCACACAAAACCCTCACGAGTAATACGGTGAATTTAAGAGAAAAGTCTCCAGTTGGAGGACCAAGTTCATCCGGCGTCACTAAAAAAATACAACTGCGAGCCCATTAAATACCACAGAATCAAGGAAACCCACTCAGACATTGCAAAAGATAATATTTTACAGTCCAGATCAAGGTCTGGGTCCAATCCAAAGAGGCCCGCTCCTGACGTTTTGAAAACTTAATTGCAGCAAACAACCGCCCAAACAATTCAAACAGTCGTGATATCCTCATTATCACTGAACTGCAACTCTTTAATAACAATAGAAAGGAAATATGCTATTTCCAGATTACTTAACTACATCGAACTTCCGATATAGTCATACTTTCCGATACTCGGTGTTCTTTGGAACAACACTTTGTTTTCCTGACTGCTACAGTATTTTTACAGCTTTTGATAGCACCCTACCTAACCCAAAACGAGGGGTCACGATTTTAGCTAAAAATATTTAAACCCCGTAATTGTATATAAAGCTTCAAACGAAAACCTCTTAAAAGTCCAATGTAATTTTAAAATCACTACCTTCGACGTGATAGGTGTTTACGGCCCAAATAAGGACGATCCTCATTTTTTTAATAATAAGCTTACTTCTATTCTATCTCATAACGCTACAATATGAGCAGCGATTTTAACATAAAACTTGAATGCCAAAGAGACAGTTCAAGTCAGTCAAACCATTTCCTCGTGCATCTGCAGCTCTTCGCTCCTTTATTACCGCATATGGTTTTAACGACACAGCTGATGTAGTTAAAAGCTACCATCATACGTTTTTCTCAGTTGATAAACTGTCTCGACCCACATCCTCAAGAATAGACTTTTTCTTTTTCAAAGGCTTCAAACCATCAAGTATAAAGGATCATAGAGTTATCGACACAAAGCTCTCCGATCATCGCGAGCTATTTACAAAATGGGTGCCCTCCTCCCTTCTGAAAATATATGCAATAAGTTATGGAAGTTAAACGCCTCGTTATTCGAATGCCCTGAAGTAAATAGAAATATAATTGACGTAATTGAGACTGCAAATTCATATATTAAGTCAGCGGAGGATGTTTTGTCTCTTGTTGAGAAAATGTTCAATAAAATAAGATGCCAATGCAGGCAAGCAGGCGCTAGAAAGGCTGAAAAACAAAAAAGAAATCTTAACCAAATTGAAAACACGAGCAAGTAAATAATGAACGGCTAAGAGAAAGCATTCAAACTGAAACATATTTACCAAAAACATGATGTCACACATAGAATCAAACTCAAAATGAACGAAATCGAAAACATGTCAAATTCTAGAGTTCAATGCGTTCTTCAGGAACGACGAAAAATTAACAAAATAATAACACAATTAGGAGTGGAGTCTAATGAAACCAGCATTATATGTGACAAAATATTACATTTTTATAAAAATGTATACAAATGTTTGGAGTGCAAGGAATCCACCAGCCAACGCGGACTTTTGTAACGAACTTAGATGCAACAAAGATGATATCCTCACCGTACCTGAAGAAGATAACAACCAAATAGAGACTCACTTAACACTAAAAGAAATAATAATAGCTGTTCAAACGAACGCAAAAAAATAGAAAGGCCCCACGGTCCTTTGGTTTCACTTTTGAGTTTTTGAGAAATACCTTTTTAATCATGCTCCCATTTTACTCAAGTTTTACGAAAAGGTTATGGAAGTTGGCTACTTTCGAATTTTGCCTCTGACGGAACCATGGTATTCATTCCAAAAAGAATAAGGACCAAAAGTACCTCCAAAACCTGTGACCTCTCACCCTGCAGAACTACATTTACAAAATATTTTCTTATGTAATCACGAACCGAATGAATAAAGTTAAAAAAAAGTTTTACATACATCTCAATACGGTTTTATCAAATCAAATTATATATATATATATTATGGGCAACATACATTTTACCCTGCAAACGCTTTTAGAATCCTGTGAAGATGTGTCTCTTTTAGCTTTAGACTTTGCTAAAGCCTTCGATAGCATCTCTCACGAATTTATAATCCTAACGTTATATAAAAAGGTTTTAATGACTATATAATAACAATGATAGCTGCAACGCTATCACGCTCAAGAACGCTTATTACACACGGTAATCAGTATAGGTTCTTCCCAAACTTAAGAGGTGTCCACCAGGGCGATTCACTTGCTGCTAATTTTTTTATAATAAGTATTGACAAATTAATAAAAAATATCCATTACAATAATTGTGTAATTGGGATCACAATACCACAAACGCAGTTAAAATGCATGTGTTATGCAGATGAATAAACGATAACCTTGAGTGGAAGCCCTCTAACGACTCTTAAGTCAAAAAAGTCAGTTTTTAACATTTTATCAAGATTCTCAATTATGTTACATCAAGGCTTTTTTTAAACAAGGAAAAAACAGAAGTTCTAACTCCTTTCAAAGATATGCTTGCAAAGGAATGGCCGCATTTTAAATACCCCGAATGCATAAAGATTCTTGGATCGTGGATCGGTTTTAACAGCTACCAATATAATCTTACCACCATAGTTTCTCTTATTTCGAAATTGAAGGTGTTTTATTCTTCTTTTAACTTAAATACTTGGGACAGAATCACAGCCTGGAATACATACATCGTCCCAAAAGTAATTCATCTTTTGTGCGTCACTCCCTTTGATGTAGTCACAGCTACGGGACTATTATCGATTGAGAACGCGTTTTTGAGATTAGGAAAGAAAAGGAATATATCCTATAGGAGAGTTCATAATCCCTTAAGCTATGGTGGTTGGAGTTATCGATTTTATATTTTTGTGAAAGTCATTGAATTTTTATTGGGTGAGGAAATTGTGGAAGGTCGATGAATTTTGGAAACTCCACCTGCATGAATTTCTCAGATGACGAAATGTACAGCTCCATTTTCCCTCATCGCGGTCTAAACAACATTTTAAATTCATTGGGTCTTTACTCCGTACGGATTAAAAACTTTTGTGTCGGTGCTGCAGATATCGTAAAAAGATTCGGATTATCATTACAGTGGGAGATGCCGACGAGGGGCTGCTTGAACGATTTTACAATTGCAACACGTAACGCAGATATTGCTGCTGATGTAACAATGGGTAATTGTTTAATTAATAATCTGGCTGAGAAATTTTGCTCTGCTAGATTCGGCAATGTATACTTCATTGCCTTTTCGAATGAAAGTGTACTATACGACAACATCGTTTCTTAGAAAATGCATGCATTCTCCTACTTTAACTCCTTTTATTGCATATTTGCAGCGACGAAATATTAATGTGCCTCCTCAAAAAAACATAAATAGTATTAGAAACAAGTTTTTAACATCTAATGAACAATGGTTTAAGTACAGAATTTTGACGGGAACTCTCGAGGTTTCATCCAAATATTTTAAAGACGCTCGCGAAATGTGCGTATTCTGCCATCGTTCAAAGGAAACGACGGATCATATTTTTTGGGAATGTCCAGAATCAAGTGGGATCTACAAAGAAGTTATGAAAATTGTAGAAATCGATTTCAAAAAACACATTGGAAAAAAGACTTCCTTACAACGTCATCGAACGATAAAATTGATGCCATCATCGTAAAAGCACAACATGTTATATATAAACTAAGAACCGAACAAGACAATAATCTTGAAGGGATTTTACCTATTATAAAATTATATACACGTGTAATATTAAAAACACAAACCCACCGACTTGATGGACTTAAAAAATGATTTAGACTTTTAATACATGTATTTGCCCTTATTATTTTTTTTACTGTGTTTGTCAAATTTCAATCATATTCTTATTGTACAAATCAATCAATTAATATATTTCATGTTTTGTTCGCTATCGTAAAATTTACAAAAATGCCACCTTGTTTGCTTCTATAATGTACTTTGTTATAATTATGGCCTGTATTGATTCCTTGTTAACGCTGTCAATAAAGACATGCTTTTTGGCCGAAAACGAGGAGGACTCCTCTAAGAAGAGCTCGTACAGCACGATGCATGCTCCGGAAAACTCAACACGTGGTCACCTCCGGGTCCACCTCACGCTCAAGAACCGCTCCGACGTTTCTCTCTTTTCATCATCAACGAGCAGGTCCCCTGCACCGCCCTCCCATCTGACATGGTATACAGCAGTAGTTTCGACACCTCGTCATAGAAAGCTCAACGTTTATCATTGAATCATGAAATATTCATATATAAGAAATATCAATTTGTGTGCCTATAATTGTATTTGTTTTAAATGTGTTTTTGTCCCTATACCTTCTGAATTATGGAAATGAAAAAATATAAATAAAGCTTGCCTTTTGGCCGAAAAAAAAATTATATATTTAGCTGGGAAACTCAATGACGAATCCACTGTGTTTTAAGCTGAAGTTTGGGCTATGTTCTCTTTTTATTAAAAAGAAAATTTCAACCAAAGAATTGACTTTTTTGTTGACAAAAAAGCAGCTCTTGTATGTTTGGGCTCGGTTGTTGTAAGTCTCGCACAGTGAATAATTGCATCAATGCTTTGAATGAATTTGGACTTGTAAAACCATGTCAGCCTTCATTGGGTTAAAGCCCACGTAGGTTGGCCAGGAAATGAGAAAGCTGACCTACTAGCAAAAGCTGGGTCAAGATCAAATCTATTAAAGGATATTCCTATTCCAGATTCTTTTATGTCAGACCTGACAAGGAGGGATCTCTATAGAGAATGGGTCTCCCGATGGACACAGGATAGCTCCTGTAGACAAAGTAAACTATGGCTTTCAAAGGCAGACCCTAATGCATCTAGATGAAGATTAATCTGAGTCGTGAATCTCTATTAATTCAAATACAGATAATAAACTGGTCATAAATTTCTTAGATATCATGAGTCATTGTCGAATAAATCTCTCATTTATGAGTGTCGTTTTTGTCATCAGAGTGATAAGACGTCTTATCACATGTTGGCTGAGTGTGATGTCTTTTATCTTAAGAGAATGATGGCTCAAAAATACTCTAACCAACATCCTCCAGAGCTACAGCAGATCCAATCCATTCTTAAGAATTGTAACATTGGTTACCTGTTTGGCTTCCGAGGTAGAATGAGTAAACAGCATGGTTAAAGTGGTTGTGTGTTCTAAGGATTGGACTAGGATCGTTAATTCGATTCCGCATTGGATCCAATACTCGACCTCAATTCTAGGATCCTATCCTCAAACAAACAAAATAAAATGTACCTGTTTGTTACATTTGAATGTCAAAATACAATACGCATAATATTTGAGAGCACAACATTTCTTTGTAGACAAACAAAAAGAATTTTAAAAGTGTCACGTATGAAGCAAGTTTATTAAATACATCAAGTACCTTTCATTCTTCAAAGTATATTTTTCTCTTGTAATGGAAATTGAAGAAACTTGCTTAATAACTTCCATAGATGTTACTTTGTGTCACTTAAGTGTTGGAAACTACAGTTTCCCAAAACCTCTTTGATTATGGAATATAAATAAAAATGAAAAACATACCTTTTTATTTGTTCGTAAAAATCAAATCAACTTTTTTAAGTTGCATGAGTACCAAAATCTTTTTAGATAAATAGTATTTTCCTTAATTTTACAAAGTCTTTTTTATGTTACTTCAACAAATACATAAAAAAGAAGATAATTTTTTTGACATATATTTAAGAGAGCTGAAACTCCCTATCTCTTGGAGAAATATATTTTTTTCGATCACCATGATTAAGAACAAAAAAATATTCACCTTTCAGCTCCAAATGCTTGCTTCTTTATCGCACATTTTAAAGACGCTGGACAAATGTTTAAACCATTTGTTAACTTTTGCCAATTGCCCATTACTCCACTGCGTAAGAGAGTTGGTAAGAATAAATTTAAAAAATTTAATAGTAAAATATCAAGACCTTACTTTTGTTCGGACAATCCATGAATCCTTGAAGGAAAAAGCAAAAACTCGAGCTCTGAACATAACTTTGTTCAGCATTTGTAGTTATCTTACAAAAAAGATGTCTGAAAATGAAACAATCACAGTTGAAGACATCAATTATACTTTATACGGAAGCACCATACAACGCTTTCTCAATGCGGATTCCAGTTATCGACAACGTTCCTTGGAAGTGTGCAGTAGATCTGGTGTGTTTTTAGCCCTCCAATTCCATTGGAAATGTACAATTTCTTCATCTTATTTTGCAGGCTTATAAAAAAATATTAAAACAACAATGTGAACACATTAACTAATATAAGGATTATTGTTTAAGATTATTTAATTCATATTTTTATACTTTAACTACTTATTTAAACCATATTTGTGGAAATTAGTTTTTTAGAGAGATGTATAGTTATTAAATGATGAATGTAGGCGTGACTTTAGATTAGAGTTTTATTTAAACTATAATGAGTATTTATATAAATTCTAAACATAATCTTACTAATAAAATAAAGTATAATAGATTAATGTATTCAACTATAAATGCTGTGGGCGCCGGTTCGTCTTCTGAGAGAGGAATACATTCTTATATAACTTATTTCTATACAGTATTAGAAACATTTAAAATAACATTTCCCTGTTTTCAAACTTTATAACCTTAAATCCACGCCGTGCAACTCCAAAAAATGGTATTTTAGAGCAAATATAATTTTACTGTTCTGATTAAAGATTAACATTACAAAGATGTCTTCCACCTATAAAGTAAGTATCGCTATGTGAATACTTATTATTATTAAAGTAAGTAAAATTAAGACCTATATTTACACAGGATGTTCATTGACATCTAAGGAACACATATAAACTTTATAACCTTAAATCCACGCCGTGCAACTCCAAAAAAATTGTATTTTAGAGCAAAATATAATTTTACTGTTCGGTTAAAGATTAACATTAGGTAAACTATGTATAGACTAGAACTATTTTTTAGTTAAAGAATGTTAAACTGAGTAAAAATATGTTTACCAGCTCTAAAATAATTATAAATCATAACGAAAATAATATTAGTAATTTCACATCTATAATATGAGTAATTTCACATCTATAATACATAACTAATAGTAAAAGCTATCTTAGTTGCAGAATCAATTGATTGCAGCTTGATATATTCTGCTCATAGATAGGCAACTGGTAATTTATTACCTCCGCCGAAGGAGGTATTGTTTTCACTGGCGTGGTTGTTGGTTGGTTTGTTTGTCCGCAGGATAACTCAAAAAGTACGGAACGGATTCGATGAGACTTTGTGGAGTTGTTGGAAATGCCTAAAGAAACAAGTGATTAAATTTTGCCATCTCTGAGTTCAGAATTAAGATGCAAAATGAGCTAAATACTAATAAATATTTCAAGTTAGCCTACTCTGCCAATAGATGTCGCTGTGCTGTGAAATTGGGTGTCGGGGAGCGTCTTCCTCTCGGAATTATTTCCGTCGAGGGGAACCCTCCCCCGTCCCTCTACGCCGCCCCAGTCGTGAAAAATCCGCCTCGGAAGGCTCATAAGGACCCCGTGACGGCGGAGGTTTGCACTCTCTGAGTGTATATATTCCTCTAGTTATTTTTGTGAAGCGAAGTGTGTGACAGATATGTATTGTACGTGATAACGTTATCACGTACAATACATATCTGACATTCACATTCCTTCACTAAAAAACATATATCACCATTTCCCTTTATGTCATTAACAAAATCTATCAATTTGCAATCAATTGCTTTTTGTGTTTTTATGAGATGTTAAATAACCACAAGCATCAAAATGCCATTAATTTGTGGCAATAATGTGACCAGTTAACCTTAATGTGTGGGTATTCTCCCTCTTTTGAAAATTTCTTTTTATCTATTTCAAGATAGTAAAGTTAATTCCAAATTATATGCTTAACAAATGAAAGTGCAATGGTTACTTTATGCATTGGATTATTTATTTTAAAAATGACATGGAGGCTAAAGTGACCGTCTTAGATTTTGGAGGGTGGTAGGGTCATCTCCTGGGAAGAATTTGTTTAAAGATACAAGTTAGGAAGTATTTAACACTAAAATTATTGGCATAAATAAAATAATAATTTATTTCTTAAAGTGATAATTTTTTCATTGAAAAATACTTCGTTGGGTAATGTAGAAATTCCTTTACATATCGATAATATGAAAATTTCCATACTAATATACAGGACATGGGGCTAGAATTTAAAATATTTAATTCGGAATGATATTACTCAGTCAAATTCACTTTTTCTCACATCTATTTATTATTTATATGTAAGCACATCTTTTACTTTCCATGTTCATGATTCCTTCTAACGGAATGTACCGTGGATGGTATACAATTAACTATTGGAAGACATTTAGAAGGAAACTTACTCCTGAAACTTTTTAGGTTAGCTATCACAAGATAGACTTGTTTAGTTTCCCTTCGTATAGATAATTTCCCTTTTTTGCCTATTTGGTTCGATATAATTGCATCCGACAGGATATAAAAACATTAAAATAGTAATCATTAAATTTGACCAATCTATCGATCATAGGATCTTACAATAAATAGACCAAAAATGACCATCCCCTTCGGTATTCGAAACTGCGCCTCAACATTGAGAGTTGACATGCCTTAACACACACGGCTATCGCGTTCCCTTTTATGTATGCTTATATTCTTTATTATAAAAATTTGTGCATATAATACTGGTGTGCAAATAAATTATTTATAAATTAATAAAATCAATTATTGCCTCCGTTATTATTGCATTATGCGTTATATCATAGGTGTTTGTAAAAGTTGTCTTGTCCTGCCAAATTTAGCATACGTATTGATTATATTTTAGAGTTATTTATTATATGAAGTATATTTTATTTGGTATTGGAAACGAGAGTTATCAATGACAACAAATAGCAAAAAATTAAATCAAGAACTTCAAGTTTTGTATACAACTTTTTAGAATCGGAACAGTGATGTATCGGTCGAAATATATATATATATATTTTTTCCTCTTCGGTAAGTATTTATTTAACTTCAATCTATACATAAAAACCACATATAAGATATAAAATAGTTTTAAAAACATAAATAAGTATTTAATCTCTTTCGTTCACTTAAATAAAAACAAGTAGGTCTCTGGGCGATATTTGAACAAATGAAGACTTTTATTTTGTTATGTGCAAAGTATCATAAATAATTATAGGGATGTGTTAAAAAATAAATATGGCTTTCACTATCTTGCATTGACAATGAAATGTTTTAGCTACTTTAAAAGAAATACAGAGCTTCAATTTGATAATAAACTGTATCATCAATTCTGAGTGCTTAAATATTTCGTCTTAAATATTCAATGGTCGAATCTAAATGAGTGGTTTTTGGAATGTAGAAATAAACCAATTGCAACACCATATGGGGGCCGTTACTTTTAGAAGTCTTTTTTTGGCAAATTGGGATTCTACAGGTCAAACCTGTGAAGCATCGCGGTTGTGCGTGATTTACGAAAGACTTAATAGGACGCTGGTTTTCATTGTAAAATTGAAAATGTTGCAGACGTTGTTGTGGACTATGTGATTAATTTCAAAGCATACTAAGTAAAAATATGTATGATTTCGAGAGAACTATGCGCCTGTTAATAAACCCCAACTGGAAAAACTGCTCACTTTGATCACCCTTAATAAATAATTGAAAATTTATTGTTTCCGATTTGTGAACTGTTGGATCATCATCTCAAATAATACAAAGGCTTTTAGGAAAATCAAAGGGGCAACAACTAATTTTACCATATTTAGCACTCTAACAAGAAATAATTTTATACATTTAACTTATATTGAACAAACTCATAACACTACTTTATACAGTTAATGAAATTAATTATTTAATACTCCTAATATATTTAAGTCTTATACTATAGTAACCCCTTTTTCGATTATCTTATGCTAAATGAAAGAGGACCTATTAAATTTTGGTGAAGCTGAAGACAACCAAAATATGTCCAACAAGTTCATAATTTAGTCGCTATACTTTCGGTATCTATTTAGATTATTTGTATGATTATAATCATACAAATAAGGGTAATAATTATTAACCCTTTCTGTTACAGTGGTTACTCCCAGAGACCAGCTCCAATTATGTTGTAACTCGCGTCAATGTCAGTTGATAAATTATGCACCCTTAAAACATGATGCAATGGTGTTTGTTTGTTGCATAGATTGATCAAATAGCGTTAGTTTAAGTCTGACTGTCGACGTGGGAGGATTATAAATATGTCTTCCACCTATAAAGTAAGTATCGCTATGTGTATACTTATTATTATCAAAGTAAGTAAAATTAAGACCTATAATTTACACAGGATGTTCATTGACATCTAAGGAACAGATATATAAATAAATAATTTAAATTTCTACCAAATATATTATATTTATAAGTCAATATATGGTGTACCTCCTGAGTAACCACTATGACTCTGAGCCCACCCTAGTTGGTAGTTGATATCACATGCCTATAAGGACAAAATATACTACACAACGTATGAATCTACAAGATGAGATCTCAATATTTCTACCGTTAATATGTATGCAATATTTACATAATTTATAGCCCTTATATATACATATATGAATAAGCATTATGATAAAAAGTCTTTTGAACATGAAATCCCGTTGAAATGGTTTGCATATAGATAAAAAATATTTGAAAGATACAATGAACATATAAAATAAATTTCTATAAATTTAAATATCTATGAGAACGGACTGTAAATAATTAATAGCCTTTTAGATTTGTTCCTATTGTCTAAAAAAACATAACTTAAAAGTGTTTTAGCTAAATTATGAGGGAAAATTAAGTCTCATTTGATTTTACTATTGAGACAAATAGTTACAAAAAAATTATTCTCAAAGATGCAATTGAAAACTAAAATATGAATATTTATAAATATTGAATCATTTTTTATGTAGTTAGCAAAATTATACTCATTGATTCTTTCATTTCCCTTACAAGTTGTTACTCTCAGACATTCAATTTTTTGAAAATTGTATAACTTGCATATTTATCCTTAGTTTTTGTATTTATATATATTTAATAATAACTATATTAGTCTCGTTGAGACCGTACATGCACATTTTTTTGTTCCAAAGTCTCTATTTTTTCAATGCATCTCTCATTTCCCTCCATTTATTTATAAAGAATATTAACATGGGGGCATCACACCATGAATAATTAAACAACAACTAGTAAATGCATTCATTCAAAGTGCAAGAAATTAAGCCTCCCTTAATAATTTTTACTACTCTGCCTACTTCTAACATTCCTAATAAATGCTGTTTACTTCTATGCAAAACATTAATTTGTTAAAAACATGTAAGTCAATTTTTTTGATAGATGAAAGTTGGTTTTATGACAAGGTATGTGCATTTTATTTTGAAAAGTTTATTGAGCAAGTAGACATTTTATAAGGATAAATGATATCATTAAGATCCATCGCTTTGGCACATGCAAACTTATCTACGTGATGCCATATTTCTAAAATATCATAATTATAGTGCATGCTTCATTGCTCATAAAGAAGGCTATTTTGTCAATTTAGGTTGAAATTATAAACTTTTACTAAACAATAAAAATGAGTGTTTTTCTTATTCCATACAAAAGTTACATTAAGTTTTGAAAAATGATTTAGATTTTAAAACTATATATTTTGTGCTATTACAACAAATTTTTAAGAATTTTAAGAAATATCATTTTTTAAATGCTTTCAACACAAAAAAATAACAAAAGTAAGGGGATTTAAGGCCAACAACTGTAAATATACGAAATCAACAATCCTCTTCGTTCTCCTAAAGAAAAAGGACTCAATTCAATAAAAGTCAGGCTATTGAATTTGCTCCTTCAAACTCCAAGGCTACATAGCGAGTTGTTTGATGAAAAAAGAAATGGTAAAACCATCTATTCTTCTATCTGTGATGCTCTCTGCTGCCGCCCGATACGCCGCCCTCTCCCTCAAAATCCCCTCCCACATCGAGGACTCATGGGTCCATGCGGAGAAAGTCATCAAATTTATCCATCCAAATCATAGGAATATTTTAAAATTATGCAAAAAATATTGAAATATTTCAAATAGATACCCATTTGATAATTTGTATTGTTTTACCTCTTGTTTACATTTTATTATTAACCATAATATTTATTTTAATTATATATTAATTTTTAACTATAATTTTATATATCATCTAAAAATAAAGGAGAAAAAAACAATATATTTTTTCATTTAAGATTAAGAACAAATATTCCTATATTTAAAAAGCTTAAAATTAACCCTACTATCGTTTTTGTTTCAAAATGGCCCGTCGCTGAGTTAAACTTCTCTTCAAAAAACATCTAATGACGCTATTCTATTTTATAATACTTTTCCTAAATTGTTCCGAGTCTACGAAAAAGTTGAAAAAATTGTAGTGCTGAACAATTCTGTATAAGCACTACAAAAAATGCTTAAAAATGATGGTCATATCGGTCAAAATGACGTATGTTATAATTACAACGGAAATTCAGCTCACAAATGTATTTAACCACGATAGAATATTCCTTTGTTTAATTAGTCTCTCGTATACGCATTTTCTGAACTTAAAATAGACCCTAGTATATTGAACATCCAAAAAGATATTCAATATTTATTGTATATCGTTGGATGACTATGTGTTATAAAGGTGGTGCATAATTGATATTAGGCCTTTCTGTTGTTGTAATATGATTGTGTATGACGCACCACAATAGGTTTTAATTCCATAATATTTACTTGAAAAGAAAGAAGATTACAAATTAAAAGCAGAGGAAGTATTAGAAAACTAGAGGCATATATCACTCAGAGAGTGCAAACCTCCGCCGTCACGGGGTCCTTATGAGCCTTCCCAGGCGGATTTTTCACGACTGGGGCGGCGTAGAGGGACGGGGGAGGGTTCCCTGGACGGAAATTCCGAGAGGAAGACGCTCCCGGCACCGATTTCACAGCACAGCGACATCTATTGGCAGAGTAGGCTAACTTGAAAATTTATTAGTATTTAGCTCATTTGGTATCTTAAAGAAGCACTCAGAGATGCCAAAATTTAATCACTTGTTCCTTTGGCACTTTTAACAACTCCACAAAGTTTCATCCGAATCCGTTCGGTACTTTTGAGTATCATGCTGACAAAAACAAACAAACAAACCAACCAACGCCAGTGAAAACAATACCCTTCGGCGGAGGTAAAAAGAAAATGGCAAGAAATACAACCCGAATTCTAAGAATAAGAAATATCACATGGTGGAAGGATATTTTTTTGGTGAAGAAATATCTCAACAACGTGATCTTCAATGTCATATATGTATAAAAAAATAGTGCGTGAGAAACGGAAATAATTTGAGTTGAGGACAAATACTGTAAGCCGTATCTCGTGCCAATGACATGGCTTTCACTTGCAACCTTTTCATCTCACCAACAAAGAGAAAAAATATCCTAGGATATTGATACAAAAAAAAGTTTTCGTCATATTTGAGATTGCCAAAATTGATTTAACTGACCTGTGGGGCATTCTTAGAACAGTTACTCTTAGTATGAATGTAGCAATCTGGAGGTGAGGCATCTGCTAATATCTTTTATGCATTTTTGAAGCACAATATAACGGAAATAATTTAACATCCACTGGAGACGTCAGGATATACTGACCGTATTTCATAATTTAATTGAAATTTCCTCTGATAATTTCTTACAAAAATAGCAAGAGGATTGTGTAAAACACATATATTTCCATTCCTATTATATTATTATATGATATAACTCTGATAGCTTTAATAGGCATCATAGATTTGAAATTATTAAGATAACTTGTTATGCTAGAATATTATATTAATGTATTTTAATAATTTTAACGGTTGAAAAAACACTTTTTTACGTAGTTTGAATATTTTAAATAAGGAAAAAATAGTTATAGGCAAGTAAGCATAATGTGGATCTTAAGCCAGCAAAGTAAAATTATATTTGCTGAAAGAATACAAACCATTTTTTTTGTAAGGCGTTGATTTACATGAGTGAAGAAAATGTATCTGAAGGAGGATGAACATATAAGGTTGGAAGTGCAGCAACAGATGATTGGAAATGTTTGTATTATTGTTTATAAACTAGTTACATAAGAATGCATAGTTTATTATCAAACAAATTGTTGTATCAAGTAAAAATTATGGTTCTCATTCTCATGGTCACAATGCATTCGTAAGATATGAATAAGCAATATAGTATTCAAATTACTTTCAATGAGGCTGAACAATAATGACCTTCCTCTCTCAGGAGGCAAACCGGCGGCCACAACATTTAAGGTGAATACGCTTATCTATTTATTAAAGGACTTTATTGAATTAAAGTGTGTGTGTGTGTGTGTAATCCTTTATTTGATTTAATTTATCAGCTTTTTGCTGGTCCGTTTAGATATAATAATATAAAATATAAAATAAAATAAAAAATATATAAAAACACATCATTCCTGTGTATGAACACACACATATATATAAACATTAAAAACACGTATATAATTTAATCATATTTAAAAATGTACTTTTAAATTAAAACATATTGAAGTCATGTCATATTAAAAAAATGATATATATATATAATTATAATATAGTATGAGATATATATATATATATATAATATATATATATTATATATATATATATATATATATATATATATATATATATATAAAGGCGTGTGTGTTTGTATGGATATGTTTATAAAAAGGATTATCTGATTATGGTTTCTGTAGTTTTTATGCAAATATTGCTCGTGTGTTGTGTAGGAGGTGTGTTATCATACACTAATCTAATATGTACAGTCGAGGGTATCAACAAACGCAATATATACTGATTCCTTCATCATTTTTTACTAGCATAATTGTGTCTAATTATAGCAAACGAAGAAAAATTAATCACATTCTGGACTCGAATAAGCATTATAGCTTTAAAATAGTTATCGAACTTCGTGTACTTTTTTCTATGAACCTAAAATAAACGTAAAGGACTTACGTTGAGAGTTGAAACCCATTCCACTTGGGTGTCGCAGTTTTTTATCGTTGTATTAGATGGAATTACTGTATAAGTGTAATATAATTCTAGTAATGGAATTAGTCGAAGGAACCTAGGATCTTTTAAAGAGATTGACCTGTATTAGCTTTCACTCTGGGTGCGTTGATTCTGTGCCTCAGAGTTTACTCGCTCCCTTACAATTAATCTATACAATTTGATTGAGCTGCATGCTATTGAATGTTAATAGCTCTTACCTTAGACCAAAAGATGTATTTCACAATATATGTACTTGAACCTTGTAGTTACATTTATTCCACAAAACAATGAAGCTTTCCATTAAACGATTGATCTCGTTAAGGGGGAAAATATATATTATTGTGAAAAGGTTGAATTAATAGAAGACCTTTATAAATGTTTAAATCATGCGTTTAAAATTAGCACGGAGTTTTTTTCTTTCATATATATATATAAACGTCATTATAACCGAAAGACTATACATGAGATCAAACATTTTTTTTCTTCTGTATTCTTTTTTATTTACATGGTCGTGCTAAAATGAAAATTAAATTACAAACGCTTTGTTTCAAGTTTGTGTATATAAAAGTATATATTTTATATCCTACACACCATTTCTAGAGAACGTATTCTATCACAAATGTGTGTAAATCGAATATAAGGACTTGTTCTTCATCATGGATTAACTGGCACAAAAATATTGGCTTATTTTAAAACATTTAATTCACTAATAAACTTATTTTATAAAGGGGAATATATGAAAAAAATAACATTTCTCTTAAGTAGGGTAATTTTTGTTATTTATTAAACTATTAATGCAAGTAAAAATAATTACTTGCAAATGTTACGTAAAGAAATAATCAAACGATAAAACTTGGGAGGTTCCACAACTAGAGATCCTGCATGGGTAGAAAGCTTTTTTATTATTTACAAGACCAATAAAAAAGAGGGGGGGGGGGAGGAATGTAAATTAAACATGGACCTACAGAGCAAAATATGATAGTTTTTCTTTGTGAAAAAAACGAAGTATACATATATTGCTTTAACAGTAAGATAACAATATATACCCAACGTTAATATCCAATAGCTTGGCGTTTCATTAATAATATTTGAAAAATGCTCATGTACTGGGAATTAACATAAATTATATCAAGGTCTTTTTTTTAGTTCTTAAAATCCAAAGTACTTGCGTTAAAAAACATATATAACATGGTAGTCTAAAAAATTTACTTTGGAGAAGGACGACAACAATTAAAACATTGAATAAAATTAGTAAAACATAAATGGCACAATACATACTTTAAAAAAACGCTTCTCCAATATTTTAAATAATAAATCACCTTGAATATTTCAGAATCCGACATCAATCTTTAAATGAGATAGGGAACTTGCTGGGAAGTATCTGACCTCCTATGAAGCAAAGGTCCACGAATTGTGCGAAACGACGGGATTTGTTTGGTAAATCAATATGTATGTCTTAATGTGATTATTACATTTTAATATATTTATGCTTATAATTTATTTTGTGACTTCTTGTTTTTTTCACGGAACATAAAATTAATTCTCAAGTAAAATTTTTTTGTCCAGTATCGCCCTAAAATCCTCATTTTTATGTTAGACAAAAAATATCTTTGTTTTTAGGCTTTTGTGTCTCTGCAGCTATTGTGTTTATAAAGTCATTTTTGGAAACCTTACTAAGAGTCTTCTTCATTATATTCGATGATTAATTTAATATGTTTATAGTGTAAATCACCTGATACAGATTCACATAATACATAAATATATACGTAGAATAAATTTAAAAAAAACTAAGGATTGCTTGTTCCACAACAGAAAAATCTGTATTAAGATTTTCAAATTGTTATTTATCAACTATAATTTAATTTATATACACACCTTTAGTAGATATTAGGACTATATCCTTATTCCCATCTTCTTCTTGCATGGATGGAAGTCTGTTACAGCAGGGCAATGGATCATAAGTTGATCGACACTGTGTGGCTCTCCCATTATAGGATTTAACACTATAAATATATGGTACAGGAAAACCTTCTTAAATCACAATAAGAACCAAAATCGATAAATAACGTGTTTGGAAAAGTAAACATTTTATATGCTTTTTTCGCCGACACGATGTATCTTTGTCAATTCATGTTAAAACAACTAAAAAGACAAATTTTGAAAGAAGTAAGAATGTTAGGATTCATACTATTTCACAAAATATCAAAATTCTACAAGTCATTTGTTTGAAGAGACACTTGACCATTTTTTCCATAATAATAAGAAAATTATGGAGTATTGGTATTTTTCCGTACATAATTTATAAGTGTTAAGTTGTCTTGGGCAGAAATAAAATTAAAAATATATTGATGGTGTCCAACATAGGAGTAAACAAAATGTTTCCGATAAGTTGAAAATTTAAAAATTCGTTAACAACTGACCTCAAATATAATTAACAGTTTTGGTAACCTGAGTGCACTCTAAAATGAAATGCTTGGCGTTCCCAAGTAGCTCCTACAGAAAAAAGCAGTGTGTTTCCTTCGTAGAGGCTTCCTTGTGTAAGGGTGTTAGTAACTACTCTGGATATTGTTATTCTTGTTATAAATGATACCCTCTATCCTTTATATGTTTTATACCTTTATATTGCAAGGTTTTATGCCCACAATTAGGCAAGTGAGTTATTCCTGGAAGAAATGAGAAAGAGCTTAGTGGGAGGCATGCTCATGGATACACATTTTCACATCTTCTTGAGAACTTTATCATTCTATGATTGAAAAAAATAAATATGATGTCCCCATTTCGCTGTAATCTCCAATAGTGGAAGTAGGTCTACCAACAACAATTTAACATGGGAATGACATATTCATATTTACAGTGAGAATATTTTTGTCTTAAAGAAGCAATGCAAAAAATAAGATAAATTTCAAAACAAATAAAATAATATCTGAACAAATATTATTTTTTAACAAAATACATTTGGACGCTCACAAGTATATATATTTTTTGCCTATATGGGTCGACAGAATTGCATCCGACTAGATATAAATAAGCATTATAGCAAATGTGTCTATCGAGGATCTTATCAATGAGGTAGACCAAATGACCATCCCCTCTCGGGAGTATTCGAAACCTGCGCCCCCAGCATTGAGAGTTGAACACGCCTAACACGCACGGCTATCGCACACCCTTAAGCATTTAAGTACATTAATATCTATTTTTATGTTACGCATTTGTTTCTTTGTAACTTGTACTGTTTAAGTAAATATATTATAAAGTTATGTTTCTTAGTTAGAGGAATGTTTTAATATTCACCCTATAATAAAAAAAACTACCTCTTATTCAAGTAAGAACTCTTTCATTCCTTCCTAAATCTAATAAGTTATACTATTATGTTTTGGTGTTTTTTCAAGTCACAAACTGTGCAGATTTTTTAAAATACAACATAGTTATATATACTTAACCAGATTAAACGAACTGCGTCTGAGGAAGATTGTTGAGATTCCCAAAGTTTGTTTTTCTTTTTATTTCGATTTATCGATTTTGTTAGAAGAGAAAAGTAGATTTCCACATAATAAACATAATTACGAAATATTTATATATTTTCTATTTATATATAATTATTTCCATTAAGAAAACACAGCTTTTAACTGGCCTACATATATTATATACTTGAAACTTAGTATATATATATATATATATATAGGAAACGACCGGGTACCCAGCTGTTTTTTAGTGTCCCGGCCCGGTGTCTAAAAATCACCGGGCCGGGACTTTTTTAGGAATTATTTTCTAAAAAAACGTAGTCGCTTTCAGAATCACGAAGGAACGAAAATATACTGAAGTCCCGGCCTGGCTAGAAAAATCTATGTCCCGGCTCGGGTACCGGTTAAAAAAGTGTCCCGGTCGTTCCCTGATATATATACATATATATATATATGTGCACACATTAAAAGTTAATTGTTGTTATCATATAAATACCTACGGTGGTACAATAAAGACCTACATGGGTAGATTTAAGGGCTTTCCATTTCTTGACTTTGAGAGTAGTAGTAAAGACGGTAAGGGGGGGGGGGAGATTATTGGCATGACATGGTTTGAAAGTGTGTGTATGGAAAAAAATATCAGAAAAAGAGACTTGTAGAACTTGTATAGACCCACATCTACTCTTACTACTTTTCCCACAACAACAACTTGATATTCTCCTTTAGAATGAGGGAGAAATAGGGAGGAGAAATCATGTGAATTGCTATGAGAAAGAAGAGTGAACGACGCTCCTCATGGCTGCTTTTTATCGCTTTTTTCCTAAGGAAAAAAAGGGGGCTTTTTGAAATCAGAGGTACTAAACACGTCGACATCAGACCACCAAGAAGCACCAAGGATCAAACACAACCACCTTCAAACTCAAACAACTCTTGCCTACATATATGTAAGCACCAAATACCCTTGTTCTCTTTGTTGTTTAAAAAAACTTTACACAGACATTTTTTTAGAATTGTTCGCGTTTCCTTCCGTATCATGAGCCCTCATCGCAAATGTTGAGTCTGGTTGCTATTGCCTGTTGGTGGGATTGCTCTCTCCTTACCTGCAGAGCGGGCTGAGTCTTCTCCACACTTTGAGATGCTGGATGATGAGGGGGATTCCTCATTGAGTGGGGCAAGGGATCCTGGGAGTAACTTGGATTGGCTTCTCTCCTCAGAGTTGGCGGGGCATCGAGCACAAAAGCGACGCTTTGGTCAATCGGATCCCAGGAGTCTCTTTGCCATATTTATGGAAACTATGGAAACTACGTCGGGTAGGGAGTTATATGACTTGTTGGTTATGTTACATAACCATATGCTTTACATACCATTTAAATCGAATTCCCAATTTGTTTAAGAAATTTTATTTCCTTATTGATTTGAGCCAAACTTTGAAGTAAAAATAAATCCAGAAAAAAAATTGTATTAATAAGGATCAGTAAAATTGTTTTTTTAAAAGATATTGTATATTTTAAGTATATAAGTACTAAAATTTTCAAACACCCAATGAACCTCATAAAAAAGAAAAAGACACAAAATAACATTACTAAGTAGTTTTACCAATTTTTCCAAACTGTTTAATTTTAAAAGAAAATATTTGTTAGTAGCTTCATTTGTATTCAATGTCGAAACATATTGTATAACTTTAAAATCCAGCCATATAATCCTTTACAACGGAACGTATTTGTGATTAAATCAATAACAGTACATTAAGCAATGAATATCATAAATAATAAAACGATTATTACAATGAAAGCAAAACCGTCATCATGTTTGTTATTGAACAATAATGATTAACTTTAAGCTTTAAATGTGGATAAAAAATGTTACTTAATTAGCTTCTATATGGTCTTGTCTGATTTTATCCGTTTTCTGGCGCTAGTGAAACTATCTATGAGCTATCTTATGTTATTATAGTTTTTGAAGCATTTAAATGATTTAAAAAAAATCTTTTAAAAATAATCGTCGCTACCTGATCTTACCCCAAATGCCATCATTTTTTGCCTCATGAGATGACAACCAAGTAGGAATAATTCTTTTTCATGTTTTTTAGACATTGTATGTTTAAAATTACACAAGTGTATAACAGATGTTATCTATGCTTAATATAGTTTTCAGTGACTCTAAATTAAATGGTGGAGAAATTTAATTTGAAATCCACATTAGAAGATAAACATTAAGCACTCTATGTACATATAAAAGCCTCCAAAACAACTGAAACGCTACATATTTCCAAAATATTTTTAACTTCAATTCATTTAATAATAACTATGTCCGGATTTCAAACTTAACTGGTGTGAATTCCAGGATCTCGTAGACGACTAAATGAAATAAGCAATTGACTTAACATAAATTAAATCCAAGATCAAAAAATTATCAAAGAAAATCAATGTTCATCACGTGAATATTGGATCAATATTCATGCTTCTATGTCTTTGATTGTAATAGCGGAAGCAAAAAATTCATAGACATAGATTTGACGCCTCCAAGGGTTAAATTTGTTGAAAGTTGAATACACTATAATTTTCATGCATTTTCTGGACCAATATATCAAATCCGAATTGTTTGTAATTGGAATATAATCAAAAAAGTTTTTACATATGTTGTTCCTGTAATGTACCATCGATGTAAGAAATATCTTTTTCAAATGAAATACATGTTTCATTTAAATGATAAAAATGGAAAACATATTTATTAAAAATGATTAAAGTAAGTCAAATACACCAAATTTTTCTAGATATTAAAATAAAAAAGTATGCCAATATAAAAAATATTGTGTTAAATAAGTCAAAAACAAAGATCATTTTCTATTAAGAAAAGAGCAAATACAAAAAGCAATATTTGATCGATTCATAATGAAGAGTTATATCAAACTATTTACGTGACTTCAATGTCATACTTTTGCTTTGTCAAACAAAAAATGTCTTGAAAA
This sequence comes from Caligus rogercresseyi, assembly GCA_013387185.1. Lineage (NCBI taxonomy): Eukaryota > Metazoa > Arthropoda > Copepoda > Siphonostomatoida > Caligidae > Caligus > Caligus rogercresseyi. The sequence goes on from CP045893.1 coordinate 29,596,749, forward strand.
TTGTAGTTCGTTATTTGCCTAACCTAAGTAAAAGGAAACACTTTTTGATTAGGAACTTCAAAATAACTAATAATATTATTTAGGTCTAAGGGCTTATTTAAAAAGTAAATTTCATCAATCTTATTCAGAAGATGTTAAATGCCCTAAAATTTAAACTTGGTTTGTATTTTTAACTACTTGGATGATTCTCAATACAAATATATAGGCAGGAAAATATAGTATTCAGACACAATTGATTAAATACTCTCAGAAGTAGAATTTCAGTTCATCATTACTCACAAAAATAATGGATATTATTTATGTTACAACGTATCGTAAAAATAAATATTGTATAACAAATATATGTTATTAATATTTTATTTAACTTAAAATATAATTTAGTTTGACAGTCATTTTGTTACAATATGATCTCTTTGAGATCATATTGGCAAAAAAATAAGTATCATGGATATATATATATATATATATATATATATATGTATATAAAATTATTTATACAAAGAATATTATTATTAATTTTAAATGCTTCCTTCAGGAAAAGAGCCTTTGCAAATCATAAAAAAGACTGCGCAACAACAACGAAAAACTTTTCTCATCAGAGTTGAACGAATAATAACGTTATGCAAATGTAGCCGCCATAGGCACTACTCCAACATGTTAAATTACTTTATAAACCATAGAAGTTTTGATGAATTAACATCCGTGAGGCATAAAGAGTAATTTAGCATACAAAATATATATATTTTTTTACCCAAACAATCATTATGTTTTCCCTATAACTCTAAGTGCATATATTTTTATTTGTATTCTTATATTTATAAAGCTGTTATTTGCTATAGAAGTGTTGAAGGAGCACCCTTGAAAAATGAATTCCATAACTTGTTCATAGCGATGAAATTCAATGGAATGTATAAAAGAACTGCCTAGAATCCTATTTTGTTGATGTTATAGTTATGCATATATATATATATATATATATATAATTATATATATATATATATAATATATATATATATATATATATAATTATATTCCACTTATTAAAAATATAACTCCATCTACTTTCTAGTTAATTTACTTACCTTTTTACCTTTTTCTTATTTTATATAGATTATATTTGCTTTGATATATTGGGGAAAAATTACGTAACATAAATTCCACATTTCTCAGTAGTGCTGAATAGTGATGAAAGTACATTCGGAAGCTTTCGCCTCTCTCTCCCTCTCTCTTTGTGAGTGTTCATCAACTCATCTAGGGCTTACAATAGAGTTAATCCACAGAGTGGCACCTCATCACTTATTTATCTAACGAATATAACATAATAGTAAATGAATCAGTCTTTCTGACCAAGGGGGGGATTTTTTATATGTCTTTTACTTGTCTGAATACATTGAAGATACTATAAACCTATAGGAGAAATACATCTCTTCTTCTACTTATTTATGGTATTTTTTAACATAATATACTTCTTAGGCCATAAGAACGTTCCAAAGAGTTCTTGGAGAAGGAAATGAAGTACTTAAGTCCCTTTTATTTGGAATATCTAATTTTACAAGTTTTTATTTGATTACAATAGTTGTGAGATAAATATTTTATTATGTTTATGTTATAAGATATAAAACCACACCTCGTTGATTCTATTACCTCATTTTAAGGTTGTTTGTTAATAAAATTCACATTTTAACGTATGGTGCATTATTGCTTAACTCACTGTTATAAGATCATAATAGTTGTATTACTCATTTTATAAAAATATTAACTTCAAATAATAATATAGGTTTAAAACCTGTTGTCCACTGACTTATTTTCCTTTGTTCAAACAAGATATTAATCAAGGTTTATTGAAATTAACGATATGTTCATTTGTCAAAATATCTGATTTTTTTTGCCGGTGGTTTTTTAATGACGTCCTAACACAAGCGGGTAAATTGTATTCTCTAGTGCATCTTTTCCGCTTACGTCATCAAAAATCCATCGTTATTTTAGGTAGCAACATATTTTGAATGACATAAGAAATCGTAATATAGATGATGTTTCTATATCAAGAAAACATAAAATAAGCATAACTTTTTTTTTGTATACTGGGAATTTGATGTTATATATATGTATATTATATATATTAATAATAATATATATAACAAATAGTCATCAATTTTAAATTAATATTTGTATCAAGCCATGTAAAATATTCTAAAATATTGATTTAAATATTCTAGCTTTATTTTATAATCACATCAGCCTTTCCCTTATTTTTTGTTCAATGAATATACAATATGAGTTAGGCCAGTTTTGAAACATATAGTAGCTATTTAAACTTAAAGTTAGTTTTATCAAAAGTTATATCTTTCATATATTTATTATTAATGGTGAGATTTTTACATTAAATGGATTTATAAGGTTTTTTAATCCAAATATAAACAAAACGACACAATAAAAATAATATGTTTTCATTTGTTACGTATCTATGTGGCAATACATTTCACATTACTTTTAATGGAGTTGCAATACATATATAAAATATTTTCTATATTTTTGTGATTTCTCATTCAACTACATCGTCACAATGGTTCATACAGAACTAAGATTTAGTGACTTAATTTGAAGGGAAATGTTCGCTCATTGGAAGAGTGATCCACTCTCAATGATTGCACGGAGACGGTCAACATGAACTGGATTGTATTCATATAAATGCTACAATGAACACAATTCCATCGAGACAAATAAACAAACACAAAATAAATAGAAAGGAGCAATGTACAAAATTTGCTATTGTTATATAGAAACAGCAGTTAAGAAATACATTTACTTGCTTTCCATGGTTTTTCTCATGGACGGCGGACTAAATTAGGTAACAAAGAAGGCCATGAACATACTAAAAAGGGTGTTTTTTTGAAATGGATAATTTATGACCCATGAATACTTCTGCATTCTATTGATTAGATGAGGAAAAAAAAAACGGATACTAAAATTAAATAAAGGATAGTTATAGCCCATGAATACAGTAAGAAGTGCATTCTTGAAGGAGGAGAAGAGATACGTTTTTACCTATTTATCTTTATTATTTCCGTTGCATAAAGATATAGTACTAATATCTTACTTTTAATCTTAATATTCTTTAAGAATCGTCATTTATAAACAAATATTTAATACTATAGATGTGCATGAAACCCCAAAGCAAATGTGTAATTTGCTCCCCGCGTGAGAGGGAAGGAACACATCTATTGATTCCGCGTAGGCTTCTCTACGAGAGGTAATAAAATAAGGTTCTTGATTTTTCTTCTAAGAAAAAGAAGGTGAGTGATGTCTTCTCCCTTTAAAGAACCACCTGACATAGGTGATAATGATAAGCCGGTCGTGGCAAAAAGAGACGAGGAAAAAAACAACTCGGAGGAGATGGTGAGCGTATCTGTCAAAGGGAATGAAGAAAAAAGAAATGAGTCGAGCTCAGCTGGAAGGGACGAAAGGATGACAATCAACTACAAAGCCAGTCTTTTAAAGAAGAAAAATACTGGATTAGATAATAATCCAGTTTGGAACAAATATTTATTGAATGGAAAGAGGAGAGTGGAGTTCCCAAGAGGGGGTTCTTTCCCGATATCTCTCATTATTATAAATTAATAAAATGCTAACTATAAAAGAAGAAAATTCTGCAGAGTGGAGCGGGCTTTATCGTTTTTACATTAAAGGCTCCTATCAATGTTCTCATTCGATTCAAACACTTGAAAGATGTAAACAAAATAGAAGATGGTACATATTTTGCAGTGAGGGGCTTAAAGAAGATTAAAACCCTTCAAGACCCGGTGGAGGTGGTAAAAAGAATGGTTCAGAAGTTAACCTAGGAATGCTAAAAGAAGTGATGGAAAGATATGGGACGTTATGCGGGAATATTGAAAATATACAGCACTCATTCGTACCAAAAGAGGGTATTGACACGTCATTTTTGGAAAAAATGAACAAAATCAATTCAGGACGACTGAAATTTCGTATAAAACTAACAAAGCCGATTCCTTGTATAGTCCCAGTTGCTGGGAAGAAAGTAGAGCTCATTTGTAACCTACAAAAAGTTCAATGTTTTAAATGCCTAAAGTTTGGGCACATAAGGAATAACTGTACTTCTGCGAAAAGAGTTTTTGTTTCCGAATTCGAGGCAGAGTTCAGGAGAGAATTAGGACTTCCAACGAGAGTCGAAAGTAGTATGACTATGGACAAAGATGACATGGATCAAGACGAACTCGATGGATATGCCGAGGATACTGGAGGGATCAACAAGTCTAACTCAAAGGAATTTAGCAAAGACAACAAACGAAAGCAACCCCCCTTGACGGAAGAAAGACTGTTCAAATCGAGAGAAAGGAATCTAGGTATGATAATAGTGATACCCCATTGGCAGCCCAGAAAGAAACCTTTACTAACGCTGAATCTACTACAAGTTCTGAAATCAACGACGAAGAGCCAGACAAGAATGAAATTTCTTATCTTCAATCAAACAAGACAGCCTGTTCCATGAGGGACGACTGGAAGCTTGTTATGCGAAGAAAGTCGCCAACTCCAGAGCAATCTGCCCCAACTAAAATATCAGCCGACAAAAAAAAGGTCAAAAGGATTTTCAGTAGTCCAGATGATGGCGCTTCAAAGAGAATCAGAGAGGTAGACGGCGCAGAAGTGGAATCTCCACTCTCGCGGAGTGACTCTATGTGATTATGTTTTCCCTCCATCTAACTCGGTATGAAGATAACAGTCCTTTCCTACAACGTCAACTCTATTGCATCGGGTAAGAGAGCCTCAGCAGTATTCAATTATTTGAAGTCAATCGACTTTCCAGATATTGTTTCTTTGGTGGACTCACGATTGAAGGACACCCGGTCGATCTCTTATTTAATCCCCTCCTCGCATGATACCTTTATCTCTCCTGCACAGCAACGCTTGTCCCACCCGTCGAGAGGAGTTGTTCTAATGATTAGAAAAACACTAACGCCATGTCTTATTAAAGCGGACCCCTGGGAAACTTTATTTCGGCGGATATTATCTTCAACAAGGAAATCACAAGAGTTATAGCAGTCTATGGACCGAACAAGGACATCGATGGATACTTTACAAAAATACTACCTGGAAACAACAATGAAAACGTTGTTGTTATGGGGGATCTAAACATAACGAGACGGCCTGGAAGAGATTCAGTTAACTATGAAGGTTCGAAAAATATCAAAAATAGAAACGACCTTGAAAAAATAATTTCCAAGTTTTGCCTCCAAGATGCTGGCCTAATTTATGACAACAATAGCCCAGGGATGACCTACTTTAGGAAAAGCCCTAGCGGTGTAAGTATAGAGGGAAGACTGGACTACATTCTCCCATCTGCAAACGTGGCAAAATGTATCACGGACTTCACCGTTTTACCCCCTCATGTTTCAGATCATTCACCTATCTTGGCACATTTTAGTACCTTTAATTCGGCCAGAAACTCGATTTGGAAGTTGAATGTTTCATTACTTGAGGATGAGGACACCTGTAGCGGAATAAATGATGTTATTAGGGATAGCAAAGCTCTTCTTGAGAGAACGTGGCTCTCACCGTGCTCAACACTTAAGAGGATTGAAAGTAGAGCTAAACAAATATTTATAGAAAAGGGAAAACAAGCAGCTCGGCGTCAAAGAGCCACTCTGGATCGTCTGAGTCATTTACATAGGACCAACGTTAACAGAATGGATGTGAAAGAAGAACTGGACGAAATTATAGATCGCAGAAAGTTTGGTGCGGCATTGAGAGCGAGATCTGACCTGATTGATAATAATTTGAAGTGCACAATTCCTGCTTTAGCCTCCGAAAAGAATATTCAGAGCCTAAGAACAATTTCAGCCTTAAGGACAAATACAGGTAGAGTTACTAACTCACCTGTCGAGATTGGTAAAGAAATCGCCTCATTTTACTCAGCTCTCTACAAATGCAGGGAATGCAAGACAGACGATACTTGTTCTTTTTGTCTCAAGTGGCGAAAGAAGCAAGAAAAAATTTCAGCCGAAGATATTCGAGATGAATATCCACAGAGACACGTGGGGATAAATCTAACCGAATTGGAATTGCCAATCACGAAGGAGGAAATTATCGACTACATAAGAAGCTACAAAAAGAAATTTAAATCTCCGGGGACTTCAGGTCTGCCTTTCGAATTTGCCGTGGAACTAGCTCCTATCTTAGAAGCAACCTACTGCGAAATATTGAATTACGGGGCAGTTCCTGCTTTTATAGGCGAGGGCTTCCTAAAATTGATTCCAAAAAAAGATAAGGATCGCTTGAATTTATCAAATTACAGACCAATAACCTTACTAAACACATCCTACAAAATACTTACCGGTATTATCAACAGTAGACTCGTCAAAATCCTTCCGTCTATCATCTGTGGCTCACAAAAAGGCTTCATGAAGGGGCGAAGAGCAGAGGATATACCTCGTTCTATTCAGGACTTAATTGATCGCTCTTTGAATCATGGAAGGGATTTTGCAACATTGTTGGTGGACTTTAATAAAGCCTTCGATTCCATTTCCCACAAGTTCATATTCAGCTCACTCCTCAGATACGGATTTCCCATGGGCTTTATAAACATGGTCGGTACAATCCTAAGAGACTCATTTTCGTGGGTGGCTTCGAATGGACGAAGACTTTCATTTGAGATTACGCAAGGTTGTAAACAAGGAGACCCCATTTCACCATCCCTCTTCTTATTGGCAGTCAACAATCTCTTCCACTTAATTAGCCAAGCTGCTCCTCCCAGACTTACGCAAATGTACGCTGACGATCTTTCAGTTTTCTATGAAGGCACATGCGAAGAAATATCATCGTCTATAAAAATGACATTTAAAGTTTTAAACAATTATGCAACCCATTCTGGCCTCGTCATGAACGAAACAAAGACAGAAGTTCTCACCTCTATACAGTCTTCGCTTGTGGAATCGTTTCCTTCCTTAAAGTACTCTTCCTCAGCCATCCTTCTTGGCATAACAATCTCGAAAAACGGCTCTGAAACCGCGACTAAGTGCAATTTAAAAAATATTATAGATTCCGTCCGTAGTTCAACAGCATATTACGACAGTCAGTGCTGGAATATTTTGGACAAAATCAACATTTGGAATGGGATCGTAGTTCCCAGGATTGTACATTTACTGAGGTATACTCCATTCACGAGCACCGCTAAGACCCAATTGCAAGAACTGCAACAAAAGTTCATTTGGGGAGGTAAGAGAGCATATGTCTCAAGCAACCGTATGATGGCTCCAACATCTCAGTGGGGTTTAGGGCTGAAACCAATCGAATCTGTCTGGATGACCCTAAACTTTTCTTGGTTTTTGAGACTCCGCAGAAGTGAGGATTTATGGGCAATATTCCTAAAAGAAAAAATTATATACGTTCCGGCTTTAAGTTTGAGAACAGAATTTTCATGGGCCCTCAAGAGTTTTTAAAGACTCTTAGTCGTTCTGGACATTACTGGGAGGCCATGGCCTCTTCTTGGAAGAAAACAGTAGATACCGCCCTCACCCTTTTAGGAGATCACGAACCCTGTAATTTCAACAGCAGGTTAAACACAAGGGACGAATTCTTAGTATCCCATCAGTTAATATCTGTGGGACAAGTTATCAGAGATGAAACAGGAAATAATCCAAACACGTTCCTACAAGTAAAAAAGATAAGGAAGACTACAAAAAAGCATTCTACAAACTCATAGGTCCCCCCACCCCCTTTACATTGCAATCGAATGCTTACATCTTTCCGAAATTCAAAAAACCCATCAGAGCCTTGTCAAAGATCACTCGGAGCTCCTAGTTCGCAATCGTTTTTTGCGTTTGGAATGTACCCCGATGGAGGACGTTCTCGGAGGTTCCAGAACCCTTTTTAGAAATCCTCTTTTGAGCTCGGCGTTGAAATGGTTTCGCTATAGGATGGCGACCTCGTCGCTTTTTCTTAACAAATCCATGGAGAATATAGACGAAAGAAAATGCACATTTTGTTGCCAGAGTCTAGAAACTTCTAGACACCTTTTCTTAGACTGTGACAGAATAGCCCCTCTAGTGAAGTTGACTACAGATCGCATCAAGGACGTATTTGGAGAAAACCTCAGAGTTGATGAATGGCTCGTTCTTACTTCACCACAACGGAAACATCAGTTCCAGATGGAAGAAGCTGTCTGCAAGGTTTTTTTTAGTTTATACGCAGCACGCACAAAGAAAACGGGGGTTCCTTTGGGCCTGGACAAACTTTTGGACAAGATTTTTAATATCCAACAGGGACTGGACAAGGACTGGAGTGGAAAAGCGGTTCATAGCGATGGAAACTCTCCTTCTGGTTTGCTATGAAGCCACGGTTACCTCAGCGACCGACACAATAAACCTTCTGCCTCGCACTTGTCTCCTGATAATAAAATTTACTCTGCTTTTATGTGTTTTTAAATTTCCCAAATTCCTGTTTGCCTTCTTATTTTTCTGTTTTTTTTATCAGTACTTTAAACCTTCCCTTTCCATTCCCTCCCAGAGAAACATTTACTGTCTATGTATGATTGAATGTGGCCAAAAATTTGTACAAATATATATCCTATATATTTTATATTCTAATGACTACTTTAAGGAATGATTAAATTGCAAGAATATATATATATAAAGCAAATGTGTATGTGTAAATGTGTTCGAATCCCGAGAGGGGATGGTCATTTTTGGTCTACCTCATTGATAAGATCCTAGGTTCGATAGACTAATTTAATGCTATAATGCTTATTTATATCCAATCGGATGCAATTCTATCGAACCATATAGGCAAAAAAAAAAAAGTGTAATTTTAACATAAAAATCATATATTTTTCTTTCTTTTCGGTAAATAATCACTTTATTTCGTAATCTGCAAAAATGTATATAGAGTGTAAAATAGAATACACTAAAATTATACAGGAAACAGAGTAAAACTATTCAGGGGAGTTACGAAGATATATAAATGAACATTTTAGTTCACATATCTGCCCTGAAGAATTACCTTATATTAAAGGACGCAATATTTATTACATTTCTTTAAAACAACGCGTGATGCCATTTTAAATCTCTTTTTATCGTTTTCTTGCATCGATCCTGCTGGCACATATTTAATTATGAGCCAGCATATATTAGAAGGATGCATCATAAAATATTTGTTTAAAAACACAGAATGTCTTTATAAAATCCTAGTATATGAAATAGTTTTCATGCTTCCATCTTGCTGGCACATTTTTAATTACGTCCCCATCCCATTTCCACGTTGGCGCTTCTAAATCCAGGATTCATTATAAAATAGTTTGGATGAAAAATGAAGATATTTTGTCCATATAAAGCCATTATTTTAATGAACAATACAAATATTTATTTTAATTTACTTATGAAAAACAACTAACGTTAGATTTACGGCCATATTGTGCATTGAAATATATAAATATGACGTACAAAGCCATTTTCGAATGCGGATGATAATAATATCGGCTTAGGATTTGAAATATGTTACTTCTGTTTGCTTCTGAAATCATTCATTCTAACGACAATTATAATGAATATCATATTTTAGTTGACATTTTTTTATGCAAATCCATAAAAGTTTTGCATTCATTACAATATAAAGTGTTCCCTCTAAGCCAATCCCTCGGAGTAAATTATCATAGTTAATTAATTAGCTATGTATTATTTCATTATCTTACACGAAAAATAATTGGATATTAAACTCAGAGAGTGCAAACCTCCGCCGATCCCCAACAAACAAGAGCCTGAGCTCAATTGTACCATTCAAACATTCTCCCTTTCACACGCCCAAAATATCCCTCGATTTTCTATCTCTAATCATTGTTTACACTCTAGAGATACATGGAAAGAAAAATAAACTGACGTCATCAAAGAGGAGAGCACAGCACAGCGACATCTTTTGGCAGAGTAGGCTAACTTGAAATATTTATTAATATTAGCTCATTTTGCATCTTAAAGAAGCACTCAGAGATGCCAAAATTTAATCACATGTTTCTTTTGGCATTTCCAACAACTCCACAAAGTTTCATCCGAATCAGTTCCGCACTTTTTGAGTTATCCTGCTGACAAACAAACAAACAAACCAACCAACGCCAGTGAAAACAATACCTCCTTCGACGGAGGTAATAAAAAATCCGCCGTACTTGTGTCTTGATAGATTAAAACACTGATTTTTTTATCCAATTCCACTCGTGTGAGAAATTAAAATTATTTTATAATTTACAATATATCCTTCCTGTTCGAATCATGATCCGCTATATTTTTGAAGATGAGCTATTGCTTTTGATTCGCGATCTACATTTTTAATACTCCCACAACTCAGGTAGAAATTCTTCAATTCCACTTTTCGGATGAAAAAAATTGATAAAATTATTTATGTAGATAAAAACATAAGATAAATATTTTATATAGAAATATAAAACATGTATTTTAAAGTGTTTTGATGAAAATATTATATATGTACACACAAACTGTAGCTGAATCGTTTTTATCATATTTTTCTTTAAAAAAATGTCATAATTTGTAAAAACACTTAAAAGTTTTTTTACCATAATTATTTGAACAACAAAAAGCCATTTTTGCTTTCATAAACTAATTTTTGTATTACTTTAGCAGTATAGCTATTTCTACTTGTTCAAATACAAGAATATAATTTGTTATAAAAGCAAGATAAATAATTAAATCGTATTATTTGTACGATTGCAAAAAAATTACCTGCTACATGTTGCTCAAATCCTGTTCTTAGATCAAACGTGTTTTTTCTAGGGAAAGCCAAATATTTACCTAAGATATATATGTATATATATAAGTATATTAAAAAGTAATTTCTTTTCTAGAAGTTCTTCTTTAAAGCAAAAGTTTTCACAATGATTGATATCTGCTTTGAATATTGAATAGGTAGAGGAGGAATGAAATCGTTGAAACTCAAATATTGATATTATGCACACACAAAATTATTATTATTTGTCAGATATTACAGGAATATTTAGGATCCATATCTGCATTAATTCATGTTTCTATAACCTTCGTCGTTGTATTTTAATTTATATTTTACTCATACAAGTACGTAATATGTAGTTTATGAATATGAAAGGTTCTAAAACTTTATATTTTTATTTATTTTACGTTTTTGAAACCAAACGAAAGAGCACTGCAATTTTGAAATTTGAATGAAAAGATACGATTTTTTTATTATAAATTCTATTGAATTGACAGATATATGGTTCATTTATTTTAATCATTTCATGAAATATTGGTTCCTATAATTTTGTTTATGTTTAATGATATTAATTATTAATAAAATAAGGAAATATATTTTTTAATAAAAAATATTAACCCACCAGTTCTACAATTAGGATTAGTAAATGTTCCATATAATGAAATATATATCAGGAGAAATACAGAGGATAAGCTCATATATTTTTTCTATTTTCCCCCTTCATATAACAGTATAACACGAAAGGATATTAACTTGAGATTGTATGATATGACTAACCCTCAGGGAGCCAAAAAAAAAACATACAAAAAGGACGAAATTCAAACGAATGTTGTGCCTTCTTGATATGGTTTTATACATATGTAGAACCATAAAAAGTAACTGTATGTATACCAAAACCAGTTTATATATATATTTATAAAGAAAATATATCATCCCATTTCATTTTTGAATTAAAGCATACATCAAAAAAAAGGTTGTGGCATATACACATAGCTAACTACAGCGTGGAACATATTGGTAAATACCTAGATTTATACCAGTTTTAGGAATGTGGAATGAATTGCTGAAAGCCTAAATAATGTATAATGTTAGATATTGATTTTTGTGCTATTGTTCTATTTTCGATAGGAGAAAAAAATAAACAAATAAAAATAGCACACGAAATAAAACACATCTCTTTGGCATAAGTTATTTCTTTCAATACTTTTGCTTCGTTTAGTATTGAAATGGTAGTGCAATTATATTTCGAACTAACTTCATTTTTATATTGAAGAGAAGATTTAAAGAAGTATGAAAATATTAAAATTCATGTTATTCGGTATACCTGTATTAATTCAATTTTGTTCAATTACTTTATACTTGGCGAAGCTAATGTCTTGCTCAATTTCACTTAACGAACAAAAAATAAATTATTTGATTTTGAAAAAAATGCATAATATTTCTACTTTGATCGGAGCTTAATAAACAAAGAATAACGAAAGCTCATTTGCTTATTAGAAACGTGATTGATTCTTAATGTTCATGGTGTATAATATTATTATTTTGATCGGAGATAAGCTTAACAAACAAAGAATAACGAGAGCTCATTTGCTCATTTGTTCATGGCGCAGTTTAGACTCCCCATAGGACAAAGTCAATACTGATCAGCCTCATTGAATATATATCCTTGGTTCGATTGACTAATTTTAAAGTTATAATGATTATTAACACGGAATTATAGCCCACAAAATAGTCAAAAAAATGCATGACGATATCCTCTGGCTACAATATATTTCTAATATATTGATAGTTTCTTTTCTATTTTATAAAGAAAGAATGACGTGAATATAGTCGAGTCAATAAACTTCCAATACCTCATTTTGGATGTGGCGTTCAACTACATATAAAAACACTTGTGTTAAAGCACATTGAATCATTGCAAGAGTGGCAATGTTATTGTTATATTTTAAAATCGGATTTTTTTTTTTCTATTTTATTCATATATTTATTATTTATAACACTAATAAAGCCCCATACAGGTTTAAAGTATCTAAATCTTTGTATGCTCTTGTCCTTACAATTAAATGACTCTAACTTCCTTTTTTTAATTGAAAGAGAAGATATAGAGAAGTATCAAAGTAGTTCTATTGTGTGTAAAGGATTTTGCATTATTCGTTATGTTATCCTTATTTATAAAATAAGTTATTTAGGTTTTAATATTTCTTATTTGTGTACTCTTTTCTTTAAATATTTATAATACAATAGCTATTTTAAGATATGTTTAATATTTGTGTAAAGTTTTAGAAAAATAATTCCTTTTCATGGTAAAACATCAAAGCTTTGTTGTTGGTGTGTTGGAAAAGTGGAGTTACGTAAGAAAAAAAATATAGATAGATAGATAAATAAATATATATTTCTGTCGCATTACGAGATGAAGAAATGTATTATACGTTAAAAACCTTAAATAAATGTTTATTGTAATGAATAAATTATTCTGGCTATTATATTTTTTTAAATTGTATGTTGTGGCCAGTTACTTTTAGATGGATTGTGTATATATAAGAAAATAAATCTAGATTTTTTACAAATATATTACAACATATAATATAAAGATAATTATCAATCTTGTGGCTATGCAATCTAAAATATTCGAATTCTTATAAGCTATTCATTTCCAATCCTTATATAGTATTAAATATAGTTAAAATGAATAAAACCATACATTTATTTCTTAGATTTTTTTAAAGAGAAACTAATTTTTTTATGTTCTTGTCAGACAGGGAATTATTAATTACGTTCAAGATTTTGATTATATGATTTTCGTTTTCATCATAAAATATACTTAGATACTTTATTCATAAATATAACCAATGAGAAATATGCTTCTTGTTCTTTATCTGTATTGCCCATTTCTTCTAAGTATTACTAATTCTCGGTTTATTTGTGATTCCTTGTTGGTGTTTTTCTTTATAATAATTGGGACTATGATAAGAGTCTAAATATCAGAGTCATTCATGACTGTCTGTAAAATGACATTTCTTCAAAAACAAGGAACCCTCTACAGAAATTAGAACATCAATCTCTATGATGATAGTGTTGAAATAATATTTTATCTTTTTTTTATTTGCCAAAAAGTTTAAGGTAATATAAAACTAGAACTTTTGGTTGTCTCAGAAGAGTGTCTGCCAATTTCAAATTGAGGGTGGTCTGACAGAGATGAGTATTTTTGCGGCCATATTTTGTCGTACCTATAGAGAATAATATTACAAGTTCTACTTATTTACATCACGACAAAAGTCAATATTGAGATGATTTTTGATTACTTAGCCCTTCTGTTGTCCCATATCTTACATATTTTTGATTCTAACGTAAGATTTCTGGGTTAATTTTCAGTCTCTCCAGAAACCTGAGAGTGGACCACCAACACGTAGTTTTAGTGCAAGAATAGAAAAAGAATTGCAGGTTAGTTCAATGTGCAAAACAAAAGAGAAACACATTAATTCACGATTTAAATATTATTGTCCATCTCTCACACACTAAAAGATGAGCAAAGTAAATCCAATATGATTTAGAAAATTAAATATGGAGTTTTAAGAAGATAAATGCAACAATATATAGATTAAGAAATGATTATATTAGTCAGTTTGATTGATTATATACTATATAGAAACTTTTAATCCATTAATTTTGAATTTTTTATCACATATTATATTTATAAAATATTTAACCAATAGTTTTTTTAAATCCCAATGGAGACATACATTTATTCAATCAGACAATAAATTCATAATATCAACAAAAAAACACATATAAACAAAGACTAAAAGGAGAAAGGCATGCAATTTTGAAATATGGTTTTAAAAAATATGATTTATAAAAAATTATAGTGTAAATGCATCTTTAAAAATGTTTTCAGAGATATAGATATTCTTTTAAAGCCACCTCCGCTATCCTTGTGGAAATTTTGTGTTTTTGAACCTGGCCTTTGCCAGAATATATTGAAATTTAGCAATGACTTTCGAAGCAGTCTCAGTTTAGGTCCTTAGTTAGAAAAGCATATAGGATCTCGTTTAACCAATAGTATTTCGTATAATTATATGATAGTGTTCAAATGTAAGTTGGCTGTACATTTTTTGACCTCCTTTCTTAGTCCCTTGATTATTCCTTTGGCGTTCTTGATAAAGTCTTTTTAGACTCCGAAGTTATGGCTTCATAAGGACATCTTATTAGGACTCGGCTGTTATGCAAATAAACGAAAAAATATAAGGCAGCATTGATTTTGAAGATAGTCTCAATATGCCTGTACACTGTTTATGAGTTTGCAATTTAAATCAAACTATATTAAACTCAAATAAATTGGGTGATATAGACTTTCTACACTTTCAGTATAAAAAACTAAACGAAAAAGTATAAAGTTTTAGTTCTACAACTGATTAAGGACTTATTTCTTTATTATGGGATGCAGTTAATAATTTAAATTGTATATGTTAATTTGTACTTAATTAATATTGTCTAAAATATTTTTTAGATTTAAAATATCACTACCTCGTAATAACTACTCGATTATATTATTTTTTTGTATTATATTTTAAAAAAATATCTGCAAATTCATTTTACTCACAGATGCAAATCAATCGTACTACTTATGCTTATATTAATCAATGGAGTGTTCAACTCTCAATGCTGTAGGTTCGAATCCACAGAGGGGATGTTCATTTTTGGTCCACCTATTGATAAGATCCTTGGTTATGATAGATTAATTTAATGCCATGATGCTTATGTATATCCTGTCGGATGCAATTCTATCGACCCATATAGGCAAAAAGGGACCTTTTAAGAATTTCAAATTACTACTTTGGGGGATGCCATTTTGATTTTGTGTCACATAACACTTACAAGAAAAAATGAGATCAATTTTATTGATTCCTATAAACAATATTAAGAAAATTGATTCTTAAGAGTAAAATGCATCAATTAAGAAATGGAAATCACAAAAAATCCTTTGATGTTGGTATTCTTGTGGTATTGAACGAAAAAATCTTTGTAAATCAATACAAATAAACTTTGGTTTGAGGGAACTTTTATTTTATTATGAAACAACTAAGTATGTAAATATCTTGATAAATGACTTGTTTTTCTATTAATAAAAATCCTCCTTAAGTATAATAAATAAATTTTTCATGCTTAAAATTAAGGCAGTATGAAATATTTATTATTTCATATTTACTGAAATATACAACACAATTTTTACGACCTTATCCATTGTCGGTTGTATGTTAATCTGTTATTTGCATAAAATGTTTTCCTTTTCCTCGTAAAAGGTTTATGGTTAGAATTTCTCAAAAATAAATGTTTTCACATTAGCATCAAAGTGTATTATGATAATTTTATTGTAGATGGAATTAATTCAATTCCCAATTCATGTTAGGGATGTTTTTCATTCAATTAGATCACTAATGGGTTGTTTCTACATACAATAAAGATAGAAAAAAAGTAAATGAATTACTGTCCTAAATGTGCAACTAAATTAAGTTTACAGCAATTCTTATTTTTTAGAGTAAAAATTTATAATAAGATCTAATAGTTGACCAACTTCAATTTGAAAAGTATTTTCTATAAAAATGTGTTTTTAACAATATTTTTTGTTCTGCCTAGGATTTCTAATTTTTGGTCATATTTTTAGTACTCAAAACATTTTAAAAGGATCTCCCAATTTTGAAACATTATGTATTTTTTCTGCATTTAGGCTCACACTCTATTAGCATAATGTCCTAAATAGACTATTACTTTTTAAATTGACAATATATTGGTGTAATATATTTTTAATGACCAAGCATAAGGATACAAAATATTATTATTCCCACCTGCCGATGTAACACCATTGAAAATTACCAGGAAGCAAGGTATCCACTCTTTTGGCAATATGAAAGTACCTTGTTTGCAATAGTACCTTGCAATATGCCATATATCTGCAATGTGACCGTCTCATATTATAGTGTCTTTTAATGATAGCAAGGGAGACACAACAAGAACCCAAGTACTCTAGTAATGGCTGAGTGGCCAAGTGAGAGTGTAATCAGAAATATATAGGATGTTGCTTAACCCATTAAAGCCGAAGATTATTTTGTCGCAGAAATCAATAAACTTTTGAAGGAATAAATTGGTATATATTGTTTCTTGATCAAATATCAGATCAAATTTTGGGGAAAATAATAAAAACCGGGTTTTTTGAACGGCAGGATTTCCTGCTACTCGGCTATAAAATCATATTTTTGTACTTTTTCAAATGTAACTTTAAAAAATATTGTCAACATATAAACAACATAACTATAACTAACATACATACACATATAAATATTTAGTTTCTATTCTAATTAATTTACTTATTTTGTATGGAAAGGTTCAATACATTCGGGATGTAAAGGTAAATCACACATTTTAGCGATATATTCTGGAGGAAAACCGGCGACACTTTGAATGGATGACTCCCTTTTGATCTCCAATGTTGCCCTCCATAGTAGCGAACAGTCATTGTAGCAGGCCCGCTGGGCTTTACTGTATGACCTGGTTTTTTTAAATTCCAAACTTTTTTGAAATATTTATTGCTTTAGTTATCTGATTTTTTGAAAATGATATGTCTTTTTATTTTTTTATATCTCCTTGGACAAACGGTTTGGGCATTTACACTTCATGCAAAAATTGGCTATCACAATTTTTTGGAACGAATTCTCACTATATAATAGGATACAGTCTGGTCAAAAAGGTCAACACCGCCTACAAGTACATTGTAAATACTAATAGAATTGGGCATTTGGACACTTAATTGTTTTCCCTTGACCTTATTCCATCTGATAGCTTTTAGAAGGGATTTTTAATGTTTTATTTGAGGCTACCGTGACAAGTTTGTTATCTTTCCACTACTCAAGTGAAATATTTTTGAAAAGATATTTCCCATGTAGCCTCGTTCCTTTTTCATCTTGGTCATTCTTAACATCAATGGAGATTGTATTCTTTAATAGTGCATGTAGCACCGATTCTTAATTTCGTACATTTTTAAGACGGGAAAATACTTGTATAAAAGTTATCAAAACCACATTCGTTGAGGCTCTAATTTCAACTGTTGGACCATTTCCTTCACAACATTAGGACTAAGGCCAAGATGTCTTTCAATATTTCCCAGTGCATTCGCCTGTTAGCATCGGGTTGTTCTTTTGGAGGTACACTTCCTACCATATTGCAGTTTCTGAATGAATATATTTCGCAATATTTTCAAATTGAAGTTTGAATTTCCTCATGAGTGCGCTTTAGGATAATAATAAAATAAGAATACTACTTTATTCGATTATGTTAATGATTTTATAAGGAAATGATAAAAATCATAAAATTTAATTTAATGTATTTATAGACACATGAACTTGGGTTAGCTGGTATTCTACCTCCCTCAGCAGGGGCAAAATATAAGTATTGAGATCCAGTTTCATCGGCGTAGGCAGTTGAAGAAAAGAAATATTTATTTATAAAATACATGAACACATCCCGTGAACCGACTTTTTCTTCCAGACCCCCAATTAAGGAGAATATAAATAAGGTGAGTCAAAGAGGAAATCTTTGACTTATGCTCTTGATCAAAAGGAAATTTTTGTGACGTCACGAATGCTACAATGAAAAAACATTATTTTTTATTGCAATGATTTAGTAATTATTTCTCAACTTTATCTTCCAATTGAAAATATTTCATTACAATATTGTTCTGTGCTAGTGTACAGAACCCATGTTGCATGAAAAATTTGTTAAGTAAATGATTTATCATTTGTATTCATTATTTTAAGTAATTAGCCAATAATAGTTTCAAACAATAAAAATAATTTTTAAATTCAAGATTTTCATTTATTTCAATAAATTTATAAATCACAATTATAGAATTATACATATGTAAATACAAAAAAGGAACATAAGAATATAAATACAATTACGCTAATTAGTAACCTGCCCTATGGTTAAATTTTCCACTAGCATTTTTCAGTTTAAGTAACTTATTAAGAAAATTGACTTGAATCCGTGTTCTTTTTATCTGTTACAAAAGCAATAATAATTTATTTTGACCAATTTGGATATAAATTGATAAGTGGCTTAAAAATTCTTAGAAAAACATGGGGTCTTTATCGATTGCGTCTTGATGGTTATTATGAAAAAATGGAAATGATTTTCTAAGAGGTGTCAGAACATCAAAAATCGGGAGAAGGGGCGGTAATAACTCAATCCAAGGACTTTGTGTTTCTTCAAATCCTTCAATGTTACTCCTCTGTTTCACCAAATGTGGTTGTAGTTCTTTAAACCTCCTGAGTATCCAGCAATATAGGAGAGACCCTCGTTGGAACAGTCATTGGAATTTTTCCAGTGTTTGCCGACTAGGCAGAGGAAGAGTTTCCGTGAGCGCAAGTACTCAAAGGCCCGGGTACATATGCTCCGTAGAATGAGGGCGGTAGTTACATCTTCTTTGAGTAGCCACGAATGAACTTTGTCAAAGGATTCACTAAGCTTCTTGTTTGAATCGTTGTATAATCCTTTTCGAATGAGGTTTAATTAAAGTTTCCTTAAAGTGTTATGAGCCAAGTTTGAGGCACTTAGCTTTGTAGCAGGACTGCTTCATTTTCGTGACTGAGAGTTCCTTATTCCTTCTCACTAGTCAACTCACAATTTTTTTCGTTCACGGGCTTCTTGACGAACCTGTCTGAAGGACTTGGACACACTTGAGGAGGGTGATCCAGGGATGAAGAGTGTAGGAACAACTTGAGACTAAAGTTTCTTCCTATACTTCCAGCCTGAATATTCCTTTGGAAGTCATCTGGAGTAAAATGACGATCGCAGATCCTATCGGATCTTCTGCATCGTGCAATCCACAGATGTTGGATATTGGGATCCCTCGTCGGAAGTGCAAAATATTATGCATCTCGAGGATTATAGCAAGAGGGAATGGCACTAACACCATTACTTCCTCGAGGATATCACATTTTCGCTTTACAATACAAACTGAACTAGCATTCAAGCGTAGCACTTGTGATATCACAATAAATAGTCAGCTGTCGCCCTGCAATTGCCTACGTCGATTCCCATTGCCTCACCTTATTTATATTCTCCTTGCCCCAATGCTGTAGATACTATGATATACACAAAAATATATGCATAATCCAATTATGAATTGCATTGCTAAATTTTCATTAATAAACTATCAAATTACTTCATAACAAGCCTCATAACAATTTACTGAAATATATGTATATATTTATGTTGATAATAACTTTTATTCATATGTAAGCATACATTATTTTTTTGGTGCAGGGTCCCGTTTCTCTTGAAGCGTTCAAGTTTTGTATGGTTGTGCTTTCTATACGGTGGTACCACATAAAATCTTCATGTTTACTCTATGAAACAAAAGGGCTAACACACACACACACATACTCCTCTTAGTACCTGTTGATAATGAGAAAAGACGATATATGCATGAGGATGAACACATTTATATACATATATAGCTTCTATTTGTTTTTAAAACAAAACACACACTTCAAAATACATTATGTAGGTTGTTATTACAACAACAAAAAAACACTTTTTGAGAGCTCATTTTTGTTATTGTAGCTTCTTATGCATGTTTTTATTTTCTCTCTTTTGTACTTAAAGAAAAGGCAATAAAAACTTATTTAAAAATGAAAGGAAATGTTGATTCTTATTGGATTGGCGCTTCGTGAAGGGATGCTTGGATGCTTGTAGGATTCCTTTTTGTGTTGGGATACTAATATGCGCTTATCCACTGGTATGGAAAGGATACTCTTGTATCAAAATGAATATTATTTGCCTGTAAATAATGTGGGGATGTTTTAGTTTCAATATACAGCATGCAGTTGGCTGTTTTTCTCAAGGTTTTTTTTGGTAGTAATCAATATAATTCTTTGGTTAAATAATATGTTTGAAAAAATCCTTTTCTTTAGAATGAATATGAATAAAACACAAGAAAACTTCATTGGCTTGTAATATCTATACAAAATAAATTGAGTTGTATCCGTGAGAAATGGAATAATATTATAAACTTGATATCACTCCCGTCAAAACATGGATATTTTCAATGAGATTGATCGATATCGAAACTCTGCCCTCAACATTGAGCTAACGTGTTTCCTTTTTATCGGAGGGTTTCCCTTTGCCGGAATAAATATTATTGTTTTTACTTGCTTTGCTTTAATTATCAGCAGGAAAAGTCTTTCCTGTGGAAGTAAAAAAGATAAAAAACAATGTTTTTAGTTTGAGGGAATTTATAAAGACATGGAGAGCTTATTGGATTTTTTGGAAAAATATGTCATTTTGTCCAATATAAACAAATCTTTTTATCTCTATGATCAGCTGACGATGAAATAGTACAAATTACTTTATCTATATTGGGCATAGGCGACAGCTGAACGATGTTTATATGCTATGAAGGGAGTACGCTCTCAATATCTTTATATCTCTATGAAAGGATCCAAGAAAATTGGATTATAAGCAAGAAAAGTCTTTCCTGTCGAAGAAAAAATAATAAAAGCCAAAGTCTTATAGTTTGAGGGGAGGATCCCAGATTATGAATTGAGGTCAAGATCCAAGGCTGAATCGAAAACACGATCTTAGCTTCTGGAATCTGTTATAGCCAAAGGTAATGCTGGTTTTAGATCATACTTGTGAGACCAAAGAAATAATACTTAACCATGAAGTTTTAGGACGTCTCACCAACCTGCCGATAAAAATAACACACATCAGTGATCAATTTACTTCACATAACAGGGAATAACTAAGATAGTTATTGAATATATATTCGAATACAGAAAAATGTACACCTACGATTAATTAATCGTCTCAGTACATTAAAGTCTGACTTTGTAAGCCATAGCCTACGAATCACCACTGCTTCATTCAATCTGTAAACAAAAACAAGTAATGGAATGACATTGCAAAAAGAGCATAAAATAACAATAATATTAACCCACTATGAGACGTATAGATGCTAATATTATTGTTATTTTATGCTCTTTTTGCAATGTCATTCCATTACTGTCAACAAAATAACCAAGAACTCTGCATAATTTATACTACGTATATATTTTTTTCCTTGTCATTTAGCAAAAGCAATATTCTTGAAATGCACAAAAAGTATATTATTACAATATATCCTTACTTTTTTCATCCAAGTCATTGTCCAGTAATAGTTTTAAATGGCATATCCACTTTCAATATTTTGTAATTCACACCCACTCAAGTTTCTTCATGAAAAGCATCCAAGAAGGAAAAAAATATATAGAAGGGTCTCAAATCTATGATGGATCTTATTTCATTATTGCAATTATTTGATGTATTTTACTTTTGGGCAATCATTAAAGGGTTTGTAAGTTCCTTCATGAATCAACTTGAGTTCCCTAAAGCCTGATATATATATCTTGAACATATAATGTGAATTTATTTTTGGCTATTTGGTTACATGGAAATGCATCCAAGTGGTCATTTCAAACATTTTAGGGGCTTAAGATCTTTTTGATTACATCGATCAATACTGATCTTCCTGAGTCGAATCTCCGTCGTCATTTAGAATACAAACAGCTTCCAATGACCTAAAGTGCTCCTTTGTATATATATATATATATATATATATATATATATATATATATATTATATATGTATATCAGACTTGTTGATTTATTGTTCGTTTTTGTCGCCAAAAAAAGACAAAGGTTTTACATTTTCATGGGAAAAATATCCTTTTTTAAATAACGTCTTTTTCAGAATTGCGAGAAAATAATCCACCCTAAAAAAACGTCGGCAATTTTTTTTTTCAGAATGACGAACGACAAACGAACGATGAACGACGAATGATTCAATTTAAAAATGACGATGATCGACGAACGATAACTTTGGTGAACGAAAAACGAACGACAATTTTTTGTGTACGTCAAAAAGTCTTATATATATATTGCAATTTTACTTTCTTATCCTACTAATTGATATAAATGAAATATAATTTCCAAATGCATAATTGTAATAATATAACGATTTATAAATATAATACTAAAATATTTTAATTCTAAGATGACGTTATTCATTCGCCCAAAGGATTAATATCTATTTGTTATTCAACAAGACTCAAAAGTATTGCCTGTGATTCATTGATACAGTGTATGCGTCTGTTGAATCCTGCATTAAAAAAGTATAGATAACTAAACACAAAATAACAATAAAAATAAATGCTTTCGTTATTACCCCCATTCATTTATCATTCAATTTCTTTCTCGGGGAAATCTAATTAAGACTCACCAAATTACGTGGGCATTTCCAATGTCTCGACATAATTAATGAAATTACTTTCCCCAGAGAGAGAGAGCATACAAAATGATTGATCATTGTCATGGGCTCCTGGTGCTCCATGAATTAACAAGAAACAAACATGAAAACAACTATGAGTAATTATAACCATATGTAGATTCCATCCGAAGAACTGCCCTAATTAAATGATATACACATCTTCAATAATAACGGGGAGAGGGGCGAAGGGCTAATTATTCCCAAGAGAGCAAAATATGTTTTGATAAGTGATGGAATGAGTGATGAATGATAGGTAGTCGCAGAGATCATCCAAATGTTTCACTACTTTTATAAATAAAGTGCCCTTCCTATACAAAAGGCTTTTGTCTCTGATCATCAGAGTAATCGGATGTACACTAAAAATCCTTAGCAAATTATTTCATCTATAGAAGAAAAAATGAAGAATTATCAAGGGAAGTGTCATCAACTATATGTTGTGGACTCAGTTTCGACTTACGAGAAAGGACGATCAATATCATTTAAAGTAAAATATAGATTTAATAAACTAATATTAATATTATTTTTTTATCGCCATGGATGTAATTTTTAATTAATATTTAGTCCTTAATATAAAATAATTCTAAGATTTATATTTTGCTAAATATTTGATTTCGTAAATATAATCATTAGTTTGTTCGATACAAGTAGAGGCAAGAGGAATTATAACACTTATAAGAAAACGTGTATTGTATTCAAAAGTAGAATAAGTTTTAAAACATTTGAGAGAGCAATATTTACTTTTTTTTTTGGTCTATACAAAATCAAATATATATTTTAATGTTATTTAATTCATCTTTTATTCTCTTGACTGAAATGGTTTCCATCCTTTAAATCAACTGGATAAAAAAATTTATTCAATTGGTTTGTTCAGCATCGATGCTATAATTTTAAGCTAAGATGCTTATTTATATAGTTGTACTATATATTATCATCGATTTTTATACATAATCTTATTTATATATTTTTCTGAACTGCGAATAAATATGTTTATATTATACAAATGATTATGATTTAGTTTTCAAAGGTAAAATACTCAAATGATATAATGAATATCACACTTCCACTTTCTATTTAACAATCATTTTTAATCATGGAAACGGGATACTCTGACAATTCAAAAAGCTTTCGTATATCAAATAATGATCCATTCACATTTTTTGTTTGTTGTGGTTTTCATTAATTAAGATTCCGACAGTTCAGAACGTGTCTTATATCGTTATTTTTCCAGCCTAAACTACACACCAAAGGTTTATTTTTATTTTATTGCTCAGATTTGGGCCCTTAATCAATATGTAGAATCTCTTTATAATCGAAAAGCGGTTACTTGCTATCATGAACATTGAAACTATTTTTTTTTACTACCAAATAAGCATTTAATTCATTCTATTGGCAGAGTTTGTTAAAAACTACGTTGTCTTAAAATATTGTAGAACAATTTGTTAACATTTACATTTGAAAAAATATTTATTACAATTAAATAAATAAAAAGTAAGTTACTAATTGGACCAAACAATGTAGCCAAGTAAATTGTTGGATGAACAAAAAATACTTCTTTTCAGTTGAATTCACATGGGATATAAGATCCTCACGGTGATTTAGTATAATGAAAAAGTTTTATTATTGTGTAGTTATACTTTTCATTACACCTACTTTATTTTCTCTCATTTGGTTGATTGGGACATAAAGCAACATTTATTGTTGGGCATAATATGAAACCCCAGGGAAATCTATAACCTGGAATAGAAACTCCCTCTTTTTTATTTCAAAGCTTAACTACCTCCGTAAAAAAAAGAAAGGCTAAAGAAGGGAGTTCCAAATAGGAACTCCCTCTTTTCCTTTTTCTTTTTTACGAAGGTAGTTACACTTTGACATACAAAAGTGGGAGTTCTTTTTTCAGATTATAGTATTCCCTGGATATACCTATATAAGGAGTTTTTCACTCCTTTTCTTTCGACCAATCATTCTTGACAAAAAAGTAGAGAGTGTTGTCCTTACAATTGTTAGGGAATACTATAACCTGGAATAGGAGCTCTCTTTTTATGTAAATGCTTAACTACTTTCGTATAAAGAAAAGGGAAATGGGAGGAGTTTATATTCCAGTTATAGTATTCACTGAAGAGAAGTATGAAGAATCTATCATAAGTGATGTATTAATTATATACAGAAAAATAGAAATCATTTGATACATTTAGTAGGCTTTTATTCTTGTCTGTTCATTTTTAGACTGAATTTGCAATAACATTTTTTGAATTACCCCTTAATACTTATTGACTTACTTAAGATGCATATTAATCTAAGTTACCATCGTATAAGTATTTTTTTATTGTGCATTGACCTCCTATGAAAATTTGCTTGCCAAATTGTGAAAAAAACATGAGCTCTACCAATATAAATGGTGGTATATATTGCATTAAAATCATAGCGCAATCTGTAGTCAAAACCATCAAATATAAGCATATAAATGACATAACATTTAAGAATAATGAAAAAGATTTATCAAGTGTTACTTATGAATGTTTTTTTGGGTACTTTGAAGCCTTACTTTTCAACTATGATAAGCGATGACTTCGAGAGGGAATCAGATTAATATCAATTCTTATATAACAATTCAAATACAAGTACCCCTTTGTTCCAACATCCATGATCAGGATGTTTTCCTCTTAAGGATCAAATAATTTGTTTTTATTCATAATATATGTTTTTGATTTATTAATATATATTGAAAAATGATCAAACATATTTGCAACTTTAAATTGTTTATAAAATCATGTTAATATTATTATCAACCAATAAATAGGATATAAATATTCTTCAAGTATACATATTGAGTATAATTTATGCTAATATATGTATGGAATTTGAAAAGTTATATTTTAAATGTATTAGTAATTAATTATATGTGAATTGAAATATGATAAATAAAGAATTCATAAAATATTAATGCTTTTTCAGCCTTTTGAATCAAAAGAGTATTTTTCAAATTTAAATGGTCTTAGTCTAACTAGATTTTTTTTAATTGCTGGTTATTCAAACATGAAATGACGAGTCCAAAACATTTCATTTATTAAATTAAAGATATTGACGTTGACTATACATAATATTTTCTAGAGACAAAGCTAAATTCTACATAAATACATAGAATGTATTTTTCAATTCTCATAAGGAAAGGGAATGTTTCATTCAAAAATATTTAAGGATGCATGAAGTGTATTTATCTTATTATGTTTACGGATTTTATTTGTTTATATGTGAGTATGACGTTTCAAGAATAAATTAAATTAAATATACAGGTCGAAAAACAGCTGGTTGTCCTAAAAGAAGAACAAAACTGGACCGAAGCAAGAAATATAACAATAAAAGAGAACTAAAACAAAAAAAACAGTCTATAGTAACACTTTACTGATTTTTCTCACTAAAAAAGCATAGTTTAATCCACTCTTTTTGGAGAATCGTCCCTGAAAAAGTGACAAACAATATTCTTCAAGTTCCATGAAACTTTATTCAATCAATACTTTTTATTGAATCTAAACAAAAAGGTTAATTATATTACAATAAATAAATAAAACAACGTGCATCCTCTAACTTTTGTAAGCTGACTAACTAAATTATGGATTTTCACACAAACTATATTGTATATAGATCATTGAACATTTCATCCAATGATAAAGGAGTAATAAATGATCCATTTTTGAAAATGACAATGTGGAAAGGAAATAAATATTTTCAGGGACTTAAATATTTTGTAGATCCTCACACATGACAGACACAAGAATTTTATGTTATTAAATTGAATCAGTACTAACCAAACTGTAAGATAAATTAGTTACTGAAAAAATATATAATTATATAGAATTATGGTCGTTGATTAACACAAGACATAATTATTTCAATTATGTACATTGTTCATTGAAATAGTTAGGGAAATCAAAACAATTAGTGGACAATGGAGTTGAAGATTGATTTGCTGTTACGAAGGCTAATAAATAAGGGAAGGCACGCCATTAGAGGTTAGTAAAAATGTGTATTTTTACATTTAAAAGGTATAGATAAAAGAATAAATAAAAGAAATGCTAGGTTTTCAAAAGAAGACTATACAAAAACAACACATTAAATAGACCTTTAGATCTTAATAAATATTAACAAAATATAATAAGTATATAAATATAATGTAGCATTATATATATTATATATATATATATATATATATATATATATATATATATATATTATATATATATATATATATATATATATATATATATATATGTAATGTTAAATTATTTTATATAAAATAAAACCATTAAGTCTTTTGACTTTTATATCATAAACCATGTTTTTGAAACGATACGTCGTAGGAATAGAAATAATTTTGATGGATATTTAAAACCAATTATATCTTTGTGCAAATGGTCTATAGGCAAAACAAAATAACTATAATTAAGTTTATGTCCTTTTTACTTCAATAATGTTCCTTTATTTGTAATATTGAAAATGTTATTGATTTCAAAAAGTATTCCTCCAAATTCAACAACAAAAATTGTATTTTAGTTTATTGAATTTTGAGCTTGGTTTTTGTTATTACTCAATTTGAGTGGAATAGTTTTCTTACAAATACTGGAAGTATGAGGGATTTTGTTGAAAAAATAGCAGGTTTTTTATTTGACAAGCAACCTTTTTTGTCAGTTGGTTGAAGTATGCTAATTATAAATTTAGATTCTTTGAAATGTTGTGTCTTTTTTCATGTTAATATCGTCCTTTCCTTGTGCGTTTTTTAAATCAATAAATCATAATAATTATATTAATATATATGAAAACGATAACTACCAATCATAATATAATATTTTTTTAAATCCTCAAATATCTTTTAATAAAATCATTTTTTAGAATAGAGTGTCTTAGATAATATTATAAAGTGCAAAATGGCTTTGAATTGTTAATAAAGTAAGTGTATTATTTACTTATTTACAGAAATATAGTATTTTTTATCTTTACGCACAACAGATATGCATTTCATATCATTTGTGGATTTTTGAACTTCCCTTTTTACATTTTATTCTTATTTCCTTCCAATAATGATTTAAAAACTGCTACAGTTAATACTTAATATACATGATTAAGAATATAAGTGGTGTGTTAAGATTGGATTCCACTCACAGAGACTGAATTTGGTATCGGTCGGCAGAAGTTATATTCTATAAGTAAATATAGCTTAGTTTTTTCACAAAATATCTATAAAAACAGACCAACAAAAATAACAAAAAAAAACATTTTAAAGTTATCTTTCCTCTACAAATTCCTCTAAAACTTAAATTATTCAAAGAATAAGTTATAGAGAATATTAAGAGTGTGAAAAAAGTTTATTTACATTTATACTGCATTAAGTGATGGGTTGCTGATGAAAATCATTTGAGCGTTTGAAACAAATTAATCTTTATTCCATTCTTTTCCGCGAAAAAGTCGGTTTAAATAAAATCTTACATAGTTTGATTTTTGAGGAATCCCCACATAAGGAATCCAATTCATCAAAAACTGGACAAAAGAACAGAGCAACAACTATTTGTACACGTCTTGAGACCAGCTTTCAATGATTGATGTCTCCCACCTTGAATCTTAACAAAGACTGCATCCGTACATGGCTAGATTGGAGCATCCCTTCACTCATGAACAACACCTTATCCCTGGTGTTTATGCATGCAACTCAATGATGGATGATCGTTTTTTTCAGTATATGTATATAAACCATACCATAGATAAAAAACAACAAAAGAACTTGTATTGCTCAGTAAATTAGGAATATAAATGATAGGCTTGTTTTCAATAATAAGGCTTTGAAACCTTTCCTTTCAATATTTCATGCTTTTATTTCTACTATAAAATTAAACATGATGCAACTGCATAGGAAAAAGAGCAATAAATTAATTATTTTTATTGTTTGATTGTTTTGTAGCAAAAAAAAAGAGGAAAAAAAATAATATTCAAAATAAAACTCAAGCCAACAACAAAACGTCCATATTACATATACTTACGAAATGCCTCTCTCTTAAATATTTAAACAATATGTTTAGACACTCTTATGGTTTGATGGTATTCGTATTTACAGTTTTAGTCAGTCTGCAAAGCTTTATATGAGTTTATTATATACATGCCTTGTAAATATGGATTTTATTGTGTGCAATTATGTTTTTATAGATTTGTGCCCAAAAGGATTTAAGTTTGTAGCTCTTTCAATCTCCCAAATAAACATATTTTGTGGTTGGTAACTCATGTGATGAATAATATATCTTTGTTTTTTCTTGATTAAAATTATTTCTTCTGTTGATATAAAGTATAGTGATAAATCTATTAAAAAAACTCTCAAACAAATATAGCATGCAAAGTGACTTCCTTTTTTTACATCGTATGGTCAGATTTACCAAAGTCTGTATAATAAGGTCTGGGCAATACAAAAACAAACATGCAACAGTGACGTCACTGGAGACCGATTATATCTATCTATATATATCAATCTATCTATCTATCTATCTATATATATATATATATATATATATATATATATATATATATAGATATATATAGATATATATATATTATATATATTATATATGTGTGTGTGTGTTTGTGTGTATAAATAAATAAAATAAATATATTTTTAAATATAAATTATATATAGATATATAAAATTCGTTCTCCCGTGACGTCATTGAGTAGTTATACTGCTAGAATTACATGTTTGTTTTGTATTGCCCAGATGTTATTATACAGACCTTGAGATTTACCATCATGGACGAATGAACAAAAAATAATTTTCAAATTCTATTCAATGATTCATTATTTTGAAATGGCATTGATCAAAGCACTTAAATAGACATTAAGGAAGACATTTCTAAGCTATGAGTTAATGGTATCGCCACCAAGGCCAAGATTGAATACCCACTGAGTTCAAGTATAATTCCCCTTCTTCCAACCCCTTTCTGAAAATTAAATCAATATGAATGATGCTTAGAACATGAGTGCCCAAGCAAACATTGTTGAGTTTGTTGATGCTTCGCTTGTCCTTATTGATCTACCTCATGGAAAAGCTCATGGTTAGTGAAAACAATGCTTTAGTGAAAAATGGAAGTACTTATTGTCAAGACCATTATTTTGTGTATAAATAAAGGTACGCTATGTAAAAAAGTGTACTTCTACGATTATTTTATATGTAAATAGCAAGTATTTAATTAATTGTTGATTTAATTGGCTATATTTGGGATTTTAAAAATATTAGTAACTCTTCAATGCAATAGTTATGAAAAGTATTTGGGTATTGTCTAAAATATTAATAAAGAATTAAAAGCTCTCAAGAAATATCTTTTATTGAAAAATTATTTTTTCATAATATTTCTTTATATCTCCGTAATTTTTTAATATCAAGAGGCGAATCCATATAGGGATAGTTTTGAATTATATGTATGATTCAGTTTTAATTCCGTTTCTTCTAAATGTTATATATAATATTATTATTTTATAACTTTGATAATGTAAATATATATATATAAATTAATTTAATCAAAGTATCGAAAATTGAAATACAATGTTCATTTATGTATTTTCGCAACCGCCCTGAATAGTTTTACTCTGTTTCTGTATATAACTTTAGTGTATTTTATTTTACACTGTATAAAATTTTGCAGTCAACCGAATAAAATGTTTTTAACCGAAAAAAATGAGGGGTATTTCATTACAAGCTTCCTCTGAATAATGTTTTTTTGTAAAGACTCCGTGTTTAAATTAAATACATTTAACACATTACATAAAAAATAGCTATTGTTTTAACTAGAATCGAAAAACGATGATGAAACATGAAAGTCGATACATCTAACCAGTATAATCTGATAAAATGTTTCCTCACTTTGCTTGATGCGTAATTATAATCATGTTTTCATTGGTTTTTCCTAATATCTTACATATCGATCCCTTATAAGAGTTTGGAAAATAGAACAATTGTATTGACTTTTAGGAATATTTAACGAAATGAATGAACTATTGGTGTAAGAAAAGTGAGTACATTTATCTTTTATTAAGATAAAAAAGGAGATCTTGGAAAATGAAAGTTATGATATAAAATGTAAAAGAATATTAGTATACACTAAGATAAAACTAATATGCTTAATTGCTGAGGACATTACAAAACTGTTAATTCCTTTCATTTTCACTACACAAAAATATTCTTAAGTAAAAAATATATAAGCTATAGTCATAAAGAATAAGACTTGTACTAGAAAATTAAGATTAAAATTCATATTCAGAACCTTCCGTTGAAATTTCTTGGATAATAGGTTTTTCCTTCTTTATTCATGGAGACCCTTATCACAAATTAAAAATAAAACAAATTGAATGTGGGAAACGAGTTTCTTTGATACTAGTTAGATAAAAGTTATTACTGTATTACAATAGATGTACACATAAGTATTTATAAAAACAAACTAAAGTAAAGAACACGACCACACAATGGGGTATCTGTGTTACTACTAACTCAACTAAAACATAAAGCCCAGTTATTAAAATATTTATAGAATGTTTATGAACCAATTGCTTATATTGGATGAATATAAATATAAATTCAGTTGAATTATCATTTATGGTTTAAAGAAACAATTAAAAGATGATTGATGTACTAATACGACAAAATGAAAAAATATGATCACAAACTCCAGAGCTTCACTTCATTTTAAATTGTGGGCCAATCTCTGTGTATTGTAGTGGTGCATAACTGTTTCATTATCATAATGATCACTAATTAAAACTAATGACTGTTTCCCTGGCACCATAATTATGAGTTAGGGGAGCAATAATTCCTTCATGACAAAGAATGCAAGTGATAATTAAAGCTTATAACTTTATGTATAATGAATATTTAGAGTGATATATAATACTCTGTATATATCGTTAAATATGACATATGTCCATAGATAGCGTGTTCAGTGGTATATCCTATTTGCATTAGATATAACTGTTATTCTAGAACTTATGGATTATGTAGATTTTGTCTAAATATAATCACCATAAAATATAATTTGATTATGTATTCATGCAACACCTTCTGAACAATGTTATAATTTTTGCTATAATTGGTCAATATTATTGTATATGTTGAAGCATTTTTTTGCAACGAATGTACACTTTTATAAATAAAGTCGTCACATTGATGTTATCATTGATTGTAAGGCTTATTATGTATATATCTTTATATATAATATATATATCATATATATGGCAATTCATAAAACGTACTTTTAGATAGCTGATCCAGAAAATGATGAAGTTTATTCATCATTCAAACAATATTTACTCAGAAATAAAATATATTTTATACTAAGAATTAAATATATATTATATTTTGTATACTACGTCATCAAAATCAACTTAATTTGGCAATTTTCTTAACGTCTATAAATTAGTGTTGAGGTTACACGCATATAGATCTAAAAGCCTTTATTAACTTTCAACACACAAAAGTTAGAAGAACTAAATGTGGCTCAGCTTAAGCCAATATATATATATATGATACTGATCAATGATATGATACTTTTTCCTGGTCACAACATAATATAAATAAAATGTTAAATGCACAGACACTATTTCTTTTTAATGAATGTTTACAAAATCCAATGTGGTAATTATACATAATACATATGGCATTTATTTTCTGAATGCATACTAAAATATTTTTTTAAACACATATATTATATAGCTGTATTTTTGAAGCCATTACTTTACAAATAAAAACTTTACACTATTAATAGCTGCATTTAAAATACAATCTAATTTGGTTTAGATTTGATATGATTAAAATACTTCACTTTTAAAGTAAATAAAAGTATGACACAAACCTGAGATCTATAAATAATTTGTGTGGGAGTGCTCAGTGCTTTAAGGCGATTTCAACTCTCAATGTTGAGGAACCAGGTTCGAATACTCCCGAGAGGGGAAGGTCAGTTTGGTCCACTACCTCATATATGATAAGATCCTAGGTTCGAAAGACTAATTTAAAGACGCTATAATGCGTAGTTATAGCTGCAATTCTGTCGAACCAAATGGACAAAAATAAATTTGGGGTGATATAAAAAATTGTTCACGCTCTGATGTATTTAGGATAAAATGCAAATCTTCTACTTCTATTTTTAGGAGTTGGTAGGTGTTATATATACGAGGCTGTTTCGGATAAATATGCGAAAAAAAATTATCATAAAATATAATTTCAATTATAACGAAAACAACTTTAACAAATCTTTTCCTCATGACTTCCGCCGATTCGAATACATTTCTCCCACCTCTCAACCCACTTCCTGAAGGCCTCAAGGAACCTGTCTTCCGGGATGGAAATTTGACCCATGTTACAAAATAACAAAAACAAAAGCTTGATTTTCATAATAAACAAAGTTCTAAATTGGTTTTGATACATAAGAAAAAAATCAATCCAATTCGTCTGAGCTTTAATTAAGTCTATGAATTAGAAGATTGATGCAATATTTTGCAAGATATAAACTGATTCGCATCATTATCCGAAACAACCTCGTATATTTACTTATATAATCCAGCTCATAACATAAACTTATGTTTGCTTACGGAGAAGAAATATCAGTTGACTTGGGTATGAAACAATTAAGTAAAAGGAAACATGCTTTCAAAGCGATTAATTCATTTCCTTCCTTACATAAAATTACATAAATTACCAAATGTACAAATATATTCGTAACAAACTCATTTATCTTTTTTCCTTTTAATATAGATACCGAAAGCGCTTGAACATTCCTTCCCAATCAGAAGTGAGCTCCTACTACTATGGACCCACATCTCTTGCTCTTGCGAGTCGCAAGCGAGGCCTAGGAGATCGCTAGATCCACGAAATCTCTTCAGAGCTATCTATGGCTATAGAAAGTAAAGGGAATGAAACAACAAATATATATATCAGACCTGCAATGTTTCTCTTGCTCCGACTCATTCATCTTTGCAAAAATGATTTAATGTAAAGGAAATTCATTTTACACCTTTCATTTCAAATATATATATATACTAAGGAAATTTATGTTATTTGAGGTCCTATTAAAAGAGTTTTAAAAGATAATTTATTGAACAATCAAACATAATTTTTAATAAGCATCTTTGACAACATCATTATTTTTCTCAAGTGCAATATATACATATATCTTACTTTTGATGCATTGTATCAACTATTTTCTTGGTTTTTATTATTGTTCTTAAACAAACCATCACTCACTTCTTCTCATAAAAAATTTCCCGCTCATTTCATGTGTTCTTTTTTTTGTTAACGGAGTCACGGGGTTGTCCGGACTTACACTCATTCACTCACGAAACCCTCCTCCTCCCGTTATTTCTCTCTCAATCAAAAGGAATGTTTAAATATCCTCCCAAACTTTATCTCTCTTTCCCCCAACAATTCAAGGATCCCCATCTTCTTCTTCTTCTTGCAATAATAATAATAACCATTATTATTTATTAAGAAGCACCACGTTACCAAGGCCATGTCTGTACCATCATCATAAAACACACTTAATTTGTCAATATTTATTTGAAGCCTTTTGATTAATAAATAAGTTAGCATATTTGGTTTCTTAGCGTTATAGAATACATATATATTTAAAATATCCTTATTTTGTCTATAGGGGAACGGGGGGAAATATGAACGCAAGGATCAATATCTCAAGGTGTCTTCATCAAACTTCATCAAATTCCAGAGCTGGGATTCGGTAGATAAATCTACCGCCGGTTCGATATTCGGTATATATCGAATATCGATCGATATCTGTATTCGGTAGATTTTATTATATATCGACAGTATCGATCGATATTCGGTTCGATAGATTAGAAGAGAGAGAAATTTATTTATGTATCTGCTCTTACTTCTTCATATGCACTTAATATCGGACAATTTATAACAAAGGACAATTAATACATCATTTATTATAATTTATTAGAGATTATTTGAAATTTAATACATACTAATTTATATAAATTATACATCAAGGAATACTAGAAACTAACTGGAAAGGAAAGGGAAAATTGTAGCTTCCAAGTTAAGGCCATGATACGTTGATTAACATAGCAATAAATTAAAAGTTTTATATGTATTTTTTTAGCTAAATGACTCATTTTCACTTCAATAATTCATAATTCAACGACCAAACAAGTAGCTATTATATTTTTTTTAAATGAATAACGAGTGTGATATATATTTTAATACTTTTTATTTATCAACAATAGTTTCCACAATAGTAAATATAATATTATTTACAAACGATACATAGTTTAACAGTTACAAACAAGTTATTCAAGATTATATGTTTTCATTGTGAAATAGACTGTAATTAAGAATTTTTTCATTTCAATAACGAGTGTGAGATATATTTTTATATTATTTATTTATAAATAATAGTGTTTACAATAGTATATATAATATTTTTACAAAATATACATAGTTTAATAGTTACCAATAAGTGATTTAAAATTATATTTTCATTGTGAACTGGACTGTAATTTATATTTTTCTTAGCAAATTTAAATTCGTATTTGACGATCTTTTTTCTCTGAAATGACACTGCTCCATTAAACTTCCCCACTAGATTCTTTGCCATCACATTGAATAATATTTCAGCCACCTTTCTCATAAGAATTGACCAGTTGTGACCTTCATCACACTTGGCCGTAACTAAGGCTTCGATAGCCATCTCAGATGAATCTTTCATTTTATCAATGAATGTAGATATAAATGATGCTTTTGAATTTTGGGCAATAATAAGGCTGTTTTTTTCATCCTCACGGCTTGAACAATAATCAAAAAGCGAATAGGCATATAAACTTGTTAGAAAAAGAATATCAGAAGGAGTAGATAGTCCTTCTCGATTTATAATTTCCATGAATCGATTAACTGCTATATTTTCGTCATCATAATTTGCCTCAAATCGAATCGTTTTTATATTATAGTTGTTTGAAGTTAAAAGTTCCTTACAATAGTTACATTGTAGCTTTTTGGACAGGGAAAAAGCAATATATCCAGCAATGTAATATAAAGCATTGCTCTCTCCTTCAGTGGTGATCGTCTCCAAATCACAAGGACGCCAATCAGTGAGAATTAATTCTGCTATTGTTATTGAATCATCGGTTAACATATTTTTAACTTCGGAAATGTTCATTTTAGAAAATTTAGCTAGTGATAAAATCCTAATTTTCTTCTCAGCCTCAAGTATTTGCCTCACACTAACAAAATAATTTCCGCCACTAAGCTGTCTGTACCAGCCAAATCTCTTCTCAAGTGGGTCAGATTGGAACATAGCAAGGAGGACATAGTAAAAATTCTCTGATTCCAAAAGATATTCTGCCAAATCAGCCAAAGCTAATGTAATGTGCCTTGTGGCTTGGAATGTCTCATGAGTGAGGCCTCGATATCCAGTTGACATCCAAACATTCAAAAACGTTGCAAACTCTCTCAAAAAATACAAAGGCATTAAATGGTCTTTAGAAATTGGTGTCCTGAGCTCGTCTCTTTTCTGCTGACCCACTTGAGGCACTTTAACATTTAAAATATTCCAATGGTTTCTAATATATTCACAAAATTCTGCAGTTTCAATAAACTCCAGTCGCTCAGAAGAATAAAATTTTAAAGCTGCAATTGTAGATTCATGAAAAATGGCATCTGCAAGCTTGACATTTGTTTTCTCTATCGTAGTTGGATGAAGTGCTTTATAGGATAATTTATGAGCCAATTTCACTTTACAAGAAGATTTTTTAAAGTAAATTTCCTTTAGGTGAGCAAAATTTGGTCCCAAAATAGGAGATTCAGGATGGTAAATATTAGGAAATTCGAAATATTCTTTTCGTTCAAAACAATTATATATGTTTTTGAAATTGTGTACCGAATCAATAAGAAGAAAAACTTTTTTGTTGTTGTCGTGTGGATGAGCGATAGAAGTTTGAAGATTTTGCCCACAAAGGCATTCTGTATAAAACTTTCTGTTTACAGAATGATTGTCAACAGACAGTGCGACAACTGTAAAACCGATTTCCCACAGAGACTTCATTATGGATTTATAATAATCGTGTAAAAAATTTGGTCCCTGGAATAAGTGCAACAGTATCCATATATTTTCCTGAGGCTGATTTTATCATGAAAGTAAGCACTGTTTTTGTGACTTCATTGTTTTCATGTCCTATAAATTTGCCCCCAATAAATTCCACCCTTTGGGCGGAGTAAATTTCGTCTATGATGAGTGTAACAATTCTCTCTCTATTCAAGTTTATAATTCTGGCTTTAAGATATCGAATTGTTGAATAAGGCAATCCAGTTTCGATTGTTACCGCACTGGATATAGATCTTAAATATCTAGGAGATGGAATTGTCAAAAGGTTTGATGAAAGTAATTTTTGTATAGAGCTGGACTAACATTTTCCCACATCAAAGCGATGGCAAGGAATCTAGGGGAG
Source organism: Caligus rogercresseyi (assembly GCA_013387185.1). Lineage (NCBI taxonomy): Eukaryota > Metazoa > Arthropoda > Copepoda > Siphonostomatoida > Caligidae > Caligus > Caligus rogercresseyi. The sequence goes on from CP045893.1 coordinate 29,634,330, forward strand.
TATTTCCTGCCTTTAGGTTGTTTAAAGAGGAGTGACATTTGTTCAATTATAAATGACAATTTTGTGCTTTCAAATGGCTGTAAGTCAGTATTGTGAAAGAAATTTTCGAGTTGAATACAAATATTTTCATAACTGTCCTTTTTTGGGATTGAATTCATGGATCCTAAATAAGCAGCGACGTTGATAGCTTCTGTAACAGAGAGGATTCTTCCATCAACTTGAAGACAGTGATTTACTTTGCTGTTTTGAAGTAAAACCTGCTTATAATAGTTTTTGAACGATAAATCTTCCTGAACTTCAGGACATCTGAATGTTCCATTTTGACAAGAGCAACCAAAGGACTTTTAATTAATGAAAATCCTGAAGCCAATGTCATGAGAGATAATTTTTCAGACAGTTATTGGCCAGAGAAAACTGCTTTTCATTGAACATAGCATTACTCAAAGCTTTTGGCGATCATTTTGAGCCTGCATTTTTTTGATAATTGTTTAGTTCTTTGAGATGTCTTTGAGATGGAATTTGAGAGATAAGAAGGAAGATTGGGCCATTTTGATGGTAGAGCATCATCTCTCTGTCATCTAAAAAATAAAATAATTTTAAGCATTCTCAAATTATGTTTTTTAACTCTCATTCAATTCATGATCAATTGAAGAATAAAAATTATAATGACACCATTAAGTTTATACGTAAATATAATACATATGATGTTTACTCTTACCTATTTGCGAGTGATTTGCCAGCATTGCATCTTTTATCGACAGATAAAGTGATAAAATCAGATGGTACAAAATGTTCACTGCATAAACTTGAATGACTTGTCGGTTTCTAGTTAGTCGTATCTCTTGGTATAATCCTAATCCATTTATTTAGCATTTCAGTATTTTGGGGAAGCAATGAAAGGATACATCTGGGTCCTTTGGCATATCAATATATCCTTGTTTACAACCAGGAGCAGAGCACTTTTTTACCATTTTGAAGCACAGAATATAAAGAACATAAATTAGCACAACACAACCACGTTTTTTGAAATAAATATTACGACTGATAATGATGGCCTTTAGGTGTGCATAAAGGGCGTGCCCGTTTATGACGTCATCCTTCCAGTTAGCTTCTAGTATTCCTTGATTATACATGTACTTGGATTTTTGTAGGAAATGGAAGGCTATAGTTTTTTTATTTACAGTCTCTTATTGTCCGATTTCAATGCACTCTCAGGTACTCTAAATAAGCTTATATTGAATGTCTATTTATGTATCTGCTCTATAATTTGACATGGAAAAGAGAGGGATATTTTGAACCTGAACTCAATTGTACCATTCAAACATTCCCCCCCTTTCACACGCCCAAAATATCCCTCGCTTTTTCCGTGTCTAATCATAGAAGACTCTAACTCTCTGTTAGTCTTCTATGGTCTAATTATTGAGCAATTATGGACTTCGGGAGCAGTGATATGCCAAACGAGGAAGATCTTAAAGGCTCTCTCCAAGGTCTTAATGAGTAAGTAGTCCATTGAGGTTCATTACCTTTTATTTTAAATTAGTAATTTATTATTTCTTCTGAATCTTTTCCTTTTAAGGTTTTTCAAATTTCATAAATTTGATAGCTCGAAGATAAATCCCAGGGTTGAGGCAAGATGGTGCATAAGGGCGAGGCCATTTGCTGCATATGTCTGCAAAAAATTAATTTTACAGTGACTCTAGAGGAAATTTAAAGAAACATTACAAGACCAAACACCCCACAGTTGTGGCTTCTCTGGAGGCAGCCATGTCCTAAACGGTTTAAAGCCAAGGCAAATGTCCAGAAAGAATTGACCCGGACTCCCATCCTCCCCAAGGAAGTGCACAGGACTGTGTCACAGGAGCAGAATCAGCAGGCATATGTGGTCTGGTTCGCTGAGGGTCTCAAGCCTTTATGTGACACCGAGGACGAGGCCACAAAGACCTTCCTTAAATCACTTAATCCAGATTTCAAAATGCCTTGCAGAAAAACATTGACCAAAAGACTGAATAAGTATTCTATACAGGTGAGCTATTTAATTAAAAATCAATTTTAATAACATACGTGAAATATTTGTTTAAAAACGATTACTTATGTACATCAAAGTAAATAAGTACATACAGTTTATGGGAGTGTGTGTTATCAAGTATATTTTTGCCATAGGGCATATTAGTTACATATGTAACTAGTCTAAAAAAATATATAAATAAAAACAGTAAAAAAATTTGTTAAAAGAAAAAACTAAGAACAAATAAAAAAATAAAATATAGCATGGATTATGTGGGCACGCTGCGTCCAATGGCCCTAGCTGCGGTCCTGGCAGCGTGAAGGGTAGTGGCCGACCTCAAGGCCTTAGATAAGTTCCACACAGATATTGCGTGACATGCAAAAGTACCGTCTCTCTTCCGAGTGGATACGCTACTGGAGTGGTGGACCTCATGGGCTCCTCGGGATGGGGAAGACGAAGTCACCAACCGGGTTCCTGGCACCGCCGCCACCGTCGTTGGAGTAAAAACATTTCCAGGTCTCCAGGGCCACTGCCTTGGCGGCCACCTCGTTGAGGGAGGGAAGGCCTGCTCTCTCAAGGAGGTCGTGGACGTGGATATGATCCCGTCTTTTGCATCCAACGATGCTCCTAGCAGCGTCATTTATGGCGACCTGTATCGCCCTGTGTGCGGAATTTGGCCCCTTGCACTCATTATCAAGTCTTGGAATGGTCACAGCTGCAGCAGCGTAAGAGATTTTGCCAATCATTAATCCCTTGGCCAGCTGCCGTAGGTATTTTCCTCTAGTATGTGCACGGCAAGCCTAGAGATGAGTGCAGCCCGCTTTGCTGCTGCCTTAGCGATGTTGATGTTGTGAGGTACTGTTGTGAATGCAGTGTCAAATTTGACCCCAGAAACTCAATTTCATCGAGTGGGTGCACCTCGACGCCCCCGACGTTGATGGTGAACCCAGAACATCCTTTTTCTTGGCGTTGCCCCCGATCATGAGCTGGGTCTTGGCGGCGTTAAGGACGAGGCCGTTCCCCCCGCAAATCTGGAGAAGGCGTCTGCCCTTGACTCCAAAGGGACCCGACTCCCTCAAGAGAGTCACCAACGGCCCAGAGGAAGAAGTCGTCTGCATAGCCACTATTGTCTTCGTTGCGATACCAACGCAGGAGGTGACGTCCGCGACCAGGACAAGGTAGAGAATGGGTCCCAGAATGGAGCCCTGTCTCACTCCGTACTCGACTGGTAAGAATTCAGATTCGGTACCGTTCCACACTACACGCTGGGAAGCATACATGGTAATTCGTACGCTGAAAGGCTATGTTTCTTTTGCAAAGACAAGACTGAAACGCTAAATCATTTTCTAGTCGAGTGTCCATTTATTTTAAAATTATCAGTACATTATCAAACATTTTTTACAACAAATTTAAACTTATTTTATGCCCTAAATAATTTTCATATTATATTTGGGTCCACGTAGTAATGAAGTTAATTTTATACAACAAAAACACAGTTAATTTTATATAAATTACGTTCTACAAGATTAGTCCCTCCACATAGTATTGTAAAGTATTTTAGTGACTTTTTAAATATGTTAATGTAATGATGTAAACAAATTATGATGTAACCAATTTGATGGCAAATGAATTGTTGTACTGAGGTACCAAATAAAAAGTACATTCTACTTATTAATATGAAATTTGTTAGCTAAATAATATCACTGTTTTAATTATAAAAAATATTACTAACAAAATATTTTATAGAGATTTCTATTAAATTAATCTTTCTTGGCAGGTTAAGGATGAAGTCAAGGCCATCTTACAAAATGTTGAACTTGTATCAACCACTGCTGACTCCTGGACGTCCCACAGAAGGTCTTTTCTTGGCTGCACTGTTCATTGGATCGATCCAAATACTTTGGAGAGAAAGGCGGCAACTCTTGCATGTAGGGAGTTGATTGAAAAACAAACGGGGCGACTACTAGCAAGGAACCTAACCGACATCTTCGCTGAGTTTAGTCTCCTTGACAAAATTACTCATTGCACCACCGACAACGGGCGCAACTACGTGGCAGCTTTTGAGCACTTTGCCGCTGATTCCACCACCAGGCTTGAGTTGACAGAGGAGGAGCTTCAACAAAAAAAAAGACGATGGGAACGAAAAAATTGAGATCGTCGACGTTTTTTCGTTGCTGCACAGCTGCAAAGATGAGGAATTTAACCTTCCACCTCATTTTAGATGCTGTGCCCACACACTTAATCTTTTGGCCACAAAGGACATAGCAGAGGTGCCCGAGTGGAATAAGGGGCTCAGGGCTGTCTTTAAACGGTCTGGAGCCAAGGCACAAGCCCTATGGAACCTACAAAATAGGTCCACTGTTTATTCTAACAACATAAAGGAAGCCCTGGGTGGAAGAAAGCTCGTCACACCTGTAGCTACAAGGTGGAATAGCTATTTCAACTCCATGAAGGCCATCATGGAACTTGTTTTACAGAAACAAGACGCCAAGGTCGACATTAATCACATCCTTGCTGACCAAGGCTACAACGGTTTCGACTTGAGGGACACTGAGATAATACAAGAATACCTTGACGTAATGGAGCCTCTTGCCACCTGCCTAGATAGGATGCAGGCAGAAAAGTGGACATACATGGGCAACCTCTTGCCTGATTTGATGATCCTTAAACATAAATTGGAAATACAAAAAAATCGAAATTTGAAGTATGCAAGGACACTTGTTGATTACCTCCTCGACCAGCATAATAGAAACAATGGCTTTGCTTACAGGTATAATAACAAACTTTGAAATCATAAAAATAATATATATATATATATATACCACTGTAAATAATTTAATGAGATTCTTCATAAAATAAGAAGACTCTTCTTAGAAGAGCATTATTAATTATTATAAAAGTATTTTTTAAATAAGCCATATAAACTAAGCTTTAACTTCATAAAGAAACTGTTGTGTCTCTGCCATTAAATATTTTAAAATTGATTCAAACCCATTTTATTATGTTCATTACACCCAAGAGAACCAAAAAAAGGTTTGATCGTCGCTGTAGCAAAAAAAAAATGTGGCTTGTATATATATATATATATTACTACAAAGTAAAAAACTTAATTACCTATAAGAATTTATTTAAATGAAAACTTATTATTTCAGATTTGATCACCTATTCGCGGAGGAACATCTTCTGATGGCCACTGCCACTCACCCAGCCCACACACTTCAGGCAATTTATCGCATTGCAGAGTCAAAATATGTCACAATTAGAGAAAAAATAGTCAAGGAGTTGTTTAGCCTTGCTAATCCATCACCTACGCATCTCCTAATCAGGGTGATGAACAATTTTTTACGACGACCTCTATGGGACTCCGAGCACTCAAGCCAATAACTCTACACATGAGGAGGACATAAGGCTGGAGGTCATCAATTGGTCCAGATCCAGGAACCACACTGTCAGTAGAGATCAGTTTCCTGCCGGCCATCGCGATGCTTGGATCAAGCTTTTTTGCAAATATAATACCTCTCTGCCAAGTTCCGCTGCTGCTGAAAGGTTATTCAGCACGGCTGGAAATATTCTTCGCCCCAAGAGGTCTTCTTTAAATGCCAATATTTTGAACAGTTAGTTATGCTAAAGGGGAACAGTAAAAAGTTCAAGTCTTTTCTAGAGAAGGACCCTGACCTCAATTAACATTGATTATTTATTTGTACTTGTAAATACTACCGTTATAAAATAAATATTTTGTCATTTTTTTATATTTAAATAAGCATTTATACATATATTCATAAATTATAAACCATATAGTCTAGATTAGGGGTCCTCAAATACAAATCTTGAAGGTTCACAATTGTTTTTTCATATAAGCATGGTTCCATTTATTATATATTATAGAATATTATATATTATGTATAGAAATAAAAAAGTATTTCCCGATAAAAATAATGGCCAAATACAGTGCCACTTTTGCCTACAATACTATTTTAGGCAAATGTCGCTGATCAGATCTAAAATTCTTGGGAGTCCATCGCAAAGGCGGAGGTCAGGCAATACTCTAGGGCAGTGGTTCTCAAACTGGTACACCTGAGAAACTATTCAGCTGTCCGTACCACCATGATGACCGATTTAAAATATAGCCATATATGCCTTCTCAGATTTTCTAGAGAGTGCTCGCGTACCACCAGAGGGTGCTCGCGTACCACTGGTGGTACTACCATGCACCACTGCTAGGGCATCTTCTTGGTACATGGTTAAACTCTAGGAAGGAGGATATGGTGTTTTGATTCAGGAGGTAATTTCCTTGAACGTGATGAAAATTGTCCCAAAAGGACTGGCGCATGTTTTCCTTTCAGCGTAAAGTGGTAGGTGACGTAACTTAGGTGTAAAAGTACATTAAGCCACTGAGAGACTCATCGTATCGACTGAAGGGAACTGACGGTTATCTTGCCTCTGTAAATAACGCTTCACTCTCTAACTCGTTCCCCAGGTGAGTCCAGTTGCTTGGTCTCCGTTTTGAATTAAGAATCATATCTTGGCGTGAGCAAAGAATAAAAAAATGGTCGTCTCCTCGGCATTCAACGTCGCTGGCTACATGCCCCGTGGACTCCCAATCCGTGCTTTACAGTCCTCCTTGCCTATAGTCGCTCCTCCGTGAAGACTGCTTTGACATACATTCACTTCTCCCAGATGAATTATGAAAGGAGGTTTCACTGTCTTCCAAAATCACTTTCGGTGTCAATGCGGCCACAATATGCTAAAATAAATAATATGATTTCAAAATAACTATCCAAAAACCAACAGTGACGAGAAAGTCATTGAACAACTTACAAAAAGAACAAGTCAGTCCCGCCGAGAGATGAGGGAGTTCATATCATCCAGGAGCCTGTGGAATAAGTGACTCCGGACACAAGAGGATAACTCCGTACCAAGGTTCCTCCTTCAGAATCGAAGAACTCAAGCATTTTTTATGAAAAATATTTAACCTACATCTATCCAAATATCAACTTACGATGACGTAGATAAAATTACTTTGTTTATTTTGGATAAAGCGACAGCTGAACGAGGATTTTTCTCTGCTATTGAAGGGAATTATTAATTAGACATGGAAAAGTGAGGGATATTTTGGGCGTGTGAAAGGGAGAACTATTCTCTTTCCTCAGAACAGAAGCAAAAACAGAGATTCAAATATAAAATAATACCTTCCGTTCCGGCCGACTTGGCCTACTTCATAAATTAAATAAATATTCCTCAAAAGAGGAAAGGGAATAATGATAACAAGAGCCTGAACTCAATTGTACCATTCAAACAAGGATCCTAGAGCTAACTGGAAGGATGACGTCATAAACGGGCACGCCCTTTATGCACACCTAAAGGCCATCATTATCAGTCGTAATATTTATTTCAAAAAACGTGGTTGTGTTGTGCTATTTTATGTTCTTTATATTCTGTGTTTCAAAATGGTAAACAAGTGCTCTGCTCCTGGTTGTAAACAAGGATATATTAATATGCCAAAGGACCCTATGTATCTTTTCATTGCTTCCCCAAAAATACTGAATGCTGCTAATAAATGGATAAGGATTATACCAAGAGATACGACTAACTAGAAACTGACAAGTCATTCAAGATTGTGCAGTGAACATTTCGTACCATCTGATTTTATCACTTTATCTGTCGATAAAAGATGCAATGCTGGCAAATCACTCGCAAATAGGTAAGGTTAAACATCATATGTATTATATTTACGTATAAACTTAATGGTGTCATTATAATTTTTATTCTTCAATTGATCATGAATTGAATGAGAGTTTAAAAAACATGATTTGAGAATGCTTAAAAATATTTTTATTTTTTTAGATGACAGAGAGATGATGCTCTACCATCAAAATGGCCTAATCTTCCTTCTTATCTCTCAAATTCCATCTCAAAGACATCTCAAAGAACTTCACAACTATCAACAATTAGCAAAAGAATGATCGCCAAAAGCTTCGAGTAATGCTATGTTCAATGAAAAGCTGTTTCTCTGGCCAATAACTGTCTGAAAAATTATCTCTCATGACATTGCCTTCAGGATTTTTATTAATTAAAAGTCCTTTGGTTGCTCTTGTCAAAATGGAACATTCAGATGAAGAGGGATTCTTCATTACTTCCAGTCCTGAAGTTCAGGAAGATTTATCGTTCAAAATCTATTATAAGCAGGTTTTACTTCAAAACAGCAAAGTAATCACTGTCTTCAAGTTGATGGAAGAATCCTCTCTGTTACAGAAGCTATCAACGTCGCTGCTTTTTTAGGATCCATGAATTCAATCCCAAAAAGGACAGTTATGAAAATATTTGTATTCAACTCGAAAATTTCTTTCACAATACTGACTTACAGCTATTTGAAAGCACAAAATTGTCATTTATAATTGAACAAATGTCACTCCTCTTTAAACAACCTAAAGGCAGGAAATACTCCCCTAGATTCCTTGCCATCGCTTTGATGTGGGAAAATGTTAGTCCAGCTCTATACAAGAAATTACTTTCATCAAGCCTTTGACAATTCCATCTCCTAGATATTTAAGATCTATATCCAGTGCGGTAACAATCGAAACTGGATTGCCTTATTCAACAATTCGATATCTTAAAGCCAGAATTATAAACTTATAAATGTAACTATTGCAAGGAACTTTTAACTTCAAACAACTATAATATAAAAACTATTCGATTTGAGGCAAATTATGATGACGAAAATATAGCAGTTAATCGATTCATGGAAATTATAAAGCGAGGAGGACTATCAACTCCTTCTGGTATTCTTTCTAACAAGTTTATATGCCTATTCGCTTTTTGATTATTGTTCAAGCCGTGAGGATAAAAAAACAGCCTTATTAATGCCCAAAATTCAAAAGCATCATTTATATCTAATTCATTGATAAAATGAAAGATTCATCTGAGATGGCTATCGAAGCCTTAGTTACGGCCAAGTGTGATGAAGGTCACAACTGGTCAATTTTATGAGAAAGGTGGCTGAAATATTATTCAATGTGATGGCAAAGAATCTAGTGGGGAAGTTTAATGAAGCAGTGTCATTTCAGAGAAAAAAAGATCGACAAATACGAATTTAAATTTGCAAAGAAAATATATAAATTACAGTCCAGTTCACAATAAAAATATATAATCTTGAATCACTTATAGGTAACTTTTAAACTATGTATCTTTTGTAAAAATATTATATATACTATTGTAAAAACTATTATTTTTAAATAAATAATTTTAAAATTGATATCGTTCACTCGTTATTGAAAAGAAACATTTCTTAATTACAGTCTATTTCACAATGAAAACATATAATCTTGAATTAGTTTGTAACTGTTAAATTATGTATCGTTTGTAAATAATATTATATTTACTATTGTGGAAACTATTGTTGATAAATAAAAGTATTAAAATATATATCACACTCGTTATTCATTTAAAAAAATATAATAGCTACTTGTTTGATCGTTGAATTATGAATTATTGAAGTGAAAATGAGTCATTTAGCTAAAAATACATGTAAAACTTTTAATTTATTGCTATGTCAATCAACGTATCATTGGCCTTAACTTGGAAGCTACAATTTTCCCTTTCCTTTCCAGTTAGTTTCTAGTATTCCTTGCATTCAAACATCTCCCTTCACATGCCCAACAATATCCCTCGCTTTTCAAATGTCTATTTATAATACTACAGTTATGGGTTGTTTTATTTATTTTCAAAGTTCAAGTTCTTCACACAAGGGAGCTTCCCCACTTTTACTTAGAAAAACAAACCTAAAAAAATTATCGAATATCGTACCGATTGACAATCGGTCGACATTCGATAGTTTCTACCGAATATCGTAAAATCGGTTCGATACTATGGAAATCTACCGTCGGTAGTATCGAATACCGATTTACATTCGGTAGTCGCAGCTCTGTCAAATTCCAATTCCCTGGAATGAATCTACTTAATTCGGCTTATATTATGGTTCACATGCTTTTATAAAGTAATACTTATAATTGAGTGTGTTTATATATGCATTCACTGGATAACTAGGTAAATCCTTACCCTCCTTAGGAAGACATGCTTACCATCCGGCGAGAGTTTCTGGAGTCCTCGACCCTTTTTATGTATAATATAATAATGTCTTTTAACAAAATATCAATATTCTCTAAAAAAACTCCTAAAATTGAAATCAGGGACGTGGGGTGAGGCTTTTGGAGGATGAAGGATTTGGCGTCAACACTCGGATTATCAGGATGATTATACCACCTTACTGTAGGATTTATGATCGTAAATTTAAGCGATAATGTCAGTGATTTACTTTCACTGAACGTGCTTGAATGATGATTGTTTTACATCCATTTTACTATAAAGTATATAAATTTAAAAATACACTAGTAATTTAATTAACACTACCATCATCATTAAACTTTTATTTTTAAGGTACCTTCATATGGAAAATCACGATTACAAAATCTTGGAGATCACCAGTTTTGTATGAACTGAGGACATAGAGGTCATATAATGACCTAGCACCCTAGCAGCTTAACTACAGATCTACATGAGATGTAGAAAATATAAACGTCGTTGACCTACTTCTAGGATGACAGAGAATCCTTGGTTGTGGGTGTTATGATCAGTCTGGAGCTATTTTTAGGAAACTTTGATAATGGTGATAAGCTTTTGACCACCCTGTTATGTATGGGGTATATATATTATATATATATAATATATATATATATATATATATCTATAGTATATATATATATCAACTATATATAGATATATATAATACAATATATAATATATATATATATATATATACATATATATCTTATTGAGTATTTTTAATAAATAACATGCTAAAGCAAAAGTTATGAGGAAATGTTTTACAATTGAATTAAAAGTTTTCTATATTTTTCTAGGATAATAACAAATGATCATTAAACTACACAAAATACCCTATGTTGGCAAAATATTCAAATATGTATATCATATTAGTTTGAGTTTGAATAATACCGTCTAAAGTCAGGGATATGTGTTTATATTATGACTAGTATTACAAATTTAGGGTTCGGCAACGCGTGTCTGTAGAGCCGCATGCGCTCTTTAAAGCTACCTAGTGGCTCCTTAACCTATAAAGCCATACTTTCAAATTACTAGAAGAGCCATGAGCGGTCATTTTGACCGTTGGATTTTAAGCTTTATAAAAATAGCATAACAGACACCGAATGACACCTAATGTTGTCGCTAATTTTAAATAAAACATAGAGTAAATTCCTGGCAGTGTATTTTGAAATATTCTTCTTTCCAACACACAAAAAAATAAAATTATTCTTTTGTACAATAATCAATGATAGATTATTACAAGTAAACATATATATAAAAATGTTGGTCAAACACAATACGTGCAGATTATTTCAGCTTTGGAACAATTACCACATACTGGCTTGGAACACTTGCTAACACGTGTTGATTGTTTTATTTTGGTTGCAGTTGGTTTTGACCTGGTACTTAGCCTACGTTTGGGTGTTTTTACTCCCGACTAGTTTGGAAGCATATCGGATTAGATGTCTCCTTTTCCTTCATGAATTCAGTTTCTAAGTTCTTCAGCTAGTTGTTGCACAACTCCATTCAAGAATATTGTAGAAAACAGCTACAGGCCATCTTTGACAGAAGATTTTCCGCCATCTTCTCCAGGACGTTCACACACATAGAATTATTATAAATATACAACAGACTCAGGTTTTGCTTTTTGTCCACTACAGATACTAACATCTGTGTTTACAGTGCTCAGATTACACACATTTTTTCTTTGTTTTTCCCTGAGTCAAAGTCGCATTTTCACACTTTAGCAACCTTGTTGTTGAACAACTTGCTTGATCTTTCACTGAGGGGGGCAATTCTCTCTTTTGTTTATCCATAGTGCCGGCTAGACTTGTTTTATTTGCTTGCAGTGCTGTAGCAAGTTTTAGGGATGTAAAAAAGTTGTCTGTGGTTATGTTTCTCTCCCTTTCCCACGAAGGGCTCGGCCAGTTTCAAAACCACATTCTCTGCTCCAACAACAGGGCCTGAGTTTCGAGTTTCATCCCTTCCTATAGACGGGAATCCATTGAGTAAGTATTTGGAGTCGACAGTCTACCTACAGCCACCAAAATTTGAGTCCAATAATTATCCGGCTTATTCTCCTATATGTGAGTAAATTTGCAAAAAGTCTTTGTTCGGAATAGTTGCTCATCAATTGTGATGTTGGCACCAGGCTTATAAACAAACTATGATATTCCAAATAAATCGATCCCATATTGTCCTCACCACAGCAACCTATCATTTTTCAAACGCAGACGTCGACTCTCTTTCGAAACGTAGAAACCTCATAATATCCCTAAAACGATTTTATTGACATGGTTTCTTTAAAAAACCGATACGAACCCCAGTCCTCAGACCATAGACTATCTTTAGTACCCCCGTCCCTCAGTTCTATACTAAATTGGCGCTAGGGTTGTTATTACTAGTTGGGGTGTTTACATATTTATGAAATTATAAACGGTCAATATGCCCGCTAATGGCGGGTGGAGGTAAAAAAAATATTTTATTTATTCTGAAGTATTTTTTTTTCTCTTAAACATATTTTAAATTGAACCCTACACACATTTAGGAAAAGTCATGTGACAGCAGTACATTATCTTGAAATTCCACAAAGTTATTGTATTTTTTACAAATTTTGAAAACGGTCAAAATGACCGCTATGGCCTTTCTATTGTTAAAAGATTTATTTGATGAAATATTATTGGGATACTTAATCAAAGAATTGCTAATCTATTATCTATAGGAAAGAGAATGTACTCGAAATTAAATATAAATAAAATTTATTACATATAAATGAGTAGAAGCAGCAAGAAGGGATGTCAAAGGAAAGCTTTTATGATTTTAAATAGATGACTTGATACATTTTTATGTCCATAGAAATAAAATGAATAGCACATTTCAAAGCCATTCAAATAGAAATATATAATAAACTCTTTTCAGAAAAGTAAATCAGGGAATATTAATTTGCAATTAGTGTGTTTTAAGGTTTTTTTTGTGTTTGTATATAAAGTATATATTGTAGAAAAAAATATAAAGGATGGGAAAAAAATGAGTAGAAACTTTTTCTATTGGGAATGTGACTCGCTTTTATGTTTGTTATTTGCTACAAGTAGAACTGGTTTATTTTTTAAGGTCAAGTACTGTTTTCCTGGAGAATGATCCAAAATATGTTGTTTAACTTTCGGGGGTTTACAATGTTTACTAATGAAATTATATGGTTTCAAGTGTGAGGTAAAGGCGATTGTTTGTTACATTACTGCCAAGTTTTGAAGAAAAAATTAATATACTGATGCATTCATGACTGAAAGATTAGGAAATCCAGAATTCTTCAGATTAATCATTTTAATTTAATTTAAGTTCAGGTCATAGACGATTTCTCTTCATTGTTCAAAAAATTCACTCTAGTAAAAATCTTCAACATTAAATCGAATCATTTTTGTTTTAGTTTAATTTTATTGTAAAATCATAGATAAAATTCATGTGACTGGATCACAAACCTGCTATTATACAATGAACTATCAATTTTACAATATGTCCATACTCTATTACATTTGAAAAGCCTAATCAAAATATCTGACAAAATTCAAAGGCCTTTTCATATGAGGATTTAAAGTAATAATATAATTTCAGAAGTCTAGAGAACAAAGGTTTCTTTAATAATGTCTTTAAACGTTAATTAATAGTATTTGTCGAAAAATACTGCAATAAATGTTCAAAGTGTTTTGGAAACAAAACAAAAAAACGTTGTAGGAATCCAGACGAAAAGAAGGATTTTAAAAGTCATTTAATTTTATAGTCGAAAATATCAGAGACGAATTTTTAAAATCTAATTTTCGAGCAAATTTAATAATATATTTACTTTTAAATTAGACGGTTTTAACTTACTTAGCAGCGTACTGAATGCTTAAACGAAGGGGTTAAGTGTAAGGGTTTATGAATGGTACGCAAAATTATTTTTGAGTCAATGTCAAAAGGAAACTTATTATCCTTGACCATTCGAGATCAACATTTTTTTTAAATAAGTAAACATTTTAAATATAAAAGTTTGAACTAATGCATGAGAGCCTCATTTAATTAGGCTTTAAGTATCTAAGCATTCAAGAAATTGGTATACCCCACACACACACACTCAGCAATGCAGTTATAGACGCCAAGTCTGGTTCCTCTCTCACTATCTCCCATTTTTGGGTGATCTGTTTTGAAAGAAACAAAGACTCCCTGCAATACTAAGTAAATAGAGCTCTGTGGGGATTCATCCGTATTACTATTATTAATCATTATTATAATCAGTTGTATAATTATCATTTCATATTATCATTGTGTGTTTACCTTCAAGGGATTGTGAGGGAGTGTCTAAGAGTTTTTGTAAACATAAGAATGAAGATAATGGAGGAAGAAGTGCACCAAATAGTTTTGATTTATTCCCATACACTAAAACTATTTTCCCCCTGTTTATGTGTCCTTCTTATATACTTTTTTTATTTTTTGACAGTATTTTTGGGATGAAAAATATCATTGTTCTTATATCTGTAATCACAACTTTTACCCATATGGGACCCTCTAAATATGTAACAAGTTTTATGGTACTTAAGTCCTTTAATGGGATTCTATTCAAATGTTTATGCATAAATATCTAAGTAAAAAAAATCCCATGTTTTTTTGTATTTAAACTCAACAAGAGATCTCTTCAATCAAAGTTGTTGTGTTTTTGACAGCATCAACATTATCACACTAATACTATTCGTAAAATCAAGATTTATTCATGAAGTTAAGACCTTCCCTAGAAAGGGATTGAATCTATGTACTAAACATTGGATTATGAGCTCCCTCAATCTTGGCATGGAGGACCCAACAAAATAAAAGGCAAGAGGCATTCGTGAAGACCAAATTACAACGAATCCAAATTGTGTAATATAGATCGTCAAGATGTTTTTTAATGAAAGAATATCATACACAAACAACGGAAAATAATACATAAAACGGATTAGTGACACAAAAGACAAGATACAAATATGAAATATAATAATTAGCCCTCAATAAAAAGTATACTTTAAGTCTGAAAACATGTTTGTGTTTTGTCTAAAATGATTGTATGTTAAATGATCTTGGGATCAATAAGTTTTTTTTCTCAGACTTTATTGATACAGAGTATTAATATAAAAATATATATATATAAACATTAAAGTTTAAAATTAAATCTGTAATCTAAAATCTAGCAGCACTATCTACAAGAATTAATTAAAAAAACTTTAAGGAAAGAAAATTGTTATTAAAAATACAGACATATAAAATAATGTCGTAAAAAATAAAAAAGATTGAAATAATTATTTTGTTTGTCTTTCGGCGAATTCCTGTATTGTTTCATAATCCGTTGCAGAAGTTGGAGATGTCCAGCGGAGCAAGACGGATAAAATCGTACCAGATCCCCACATACTTCCACGGATTGGGTTGATCGTAGGGATCTTCACAGTAAAGGCCAGGTATCGCACTGCCGTCGAAATCATGATTGCCCGATGTCTCAATGATAATTATAATGATAATTATTCGGTCATGAGTAATTTCTCCGCCAGATAGCTGCGAATGCTCGATAAAATTAGCTCCATAGCTGTGTTTTCGCTGGTGCCTTTAGGGGATTTGAACTTAGTCGGAAAAGAATTATGTCCGTGACCTTTTTTCGCTCCTTTTTTGTAATTGATTAATGTGACGTCGTACTTTTTAATTATCTATGATTATTGAAGAACCTTATCTTCCCGTGGGTATATTTTTTCAAAGGATAATGGGTATGGGGTCCAAACAGGGTTCGGATGCTCAAACATATTATAAGTGATTAAAGTACTAACACAAACTTAATATTTTGTAATGAGATTCAACACAAAGACCTTCGGTGGTAAGCATGTGAGCTATTTATGTTAGAGTATTTCAATTAAGATAAGCTAAAAACTAACAAAAAGAAGAAGGATGAAAAAGAGGAGAATCAAATTAACATTTAAAGATAATATACAGTAAATAATATTCTGTCAGAATAATCCAAATATGAAGAAATGCAGGATTCCTAGGGTCTAATATTTCATTTATTGAACATAAGGCTTGCTCATTGTCCAATATAAAGAAAAAAATAATTTGTGTGTATATATTTTGCAAAGAATGATAAAGTACCAGACATAATACTCGTTAGGTGGTTGCTGAATCATGCATAAGTCTAATTCAATTTCCAATAGTAAATATAAATCAACGTGCTCCTCATAAATAAATATACGGGTCAAGTACTTGATGAGCAAAGGATTATTATTAATGATTAACTTGCTTTGCAAAAGGTACTTATGAGTTAATCAGTATTTTTTCCTGTTCAAGCTCAAATATTATCATATTGAGCTTTGTCAATTGCCTAAGAGAAGTCTTCTAAATTGATTTTGTCACTTATAAATAATAAATAAAGTATATACAAAGTATTTTTACAAAGTATTACAAAGAGATGTTAAATTTCTGTATATAATATATAAAATATATAATATATTTTAAAATATTACTCTTTATATACTAAGGGTCTTATTAGGACCGCTACTCCCGTATGTACCCCTATAGACTCAGGACAAACATATCATTATTCTTCAATATAGCTAATGGTGAATATCTATGTAGTTATTCTAAAGAAAATAATATTCTAATATAACAAGCTAAACATACTTAATATTTTTGGATACAAATATTTTAACAAAGAAGAATATCCTCTAAAAGCTCGATCAAACCCCGCATAACCCTATACAGTAATCTCTATCACACTGAGGACGATATAATTAGCTTAAATAGGACTAGATATTATATGATGTTGATAAAATGTTCAAAAATAGTGATTTTATTTATGTGCAGTTTCATATGTATATGTTGCAGCAGAGATGAAGATCCAGTAGAATCATTGACTCTCCTGGTAAAGATTATGATCCTTATCCCTTCAAGAGAGATGACGACTTAAATATTAGATAATATTTTAATTTGTTGAGCTATTATTTATTTAATTTGCGATTTCCATTAAATATTTTAGCAGAAATGACTTCATCTTTGTGTTAAAGGAAGCAAATGCGATGCAATGTTTGACTAACATTGTATCTATATCACCGACCTACAAATATAATAATAATTTGATACTCATCTAAGAAGAATCGGACATGATAAAAATAGTTTTAATAACATCGTCATACCATCTCGATATGCAAGTCATCATCCCTCCTATAAAAGATAACACTCTTGATCTCTTCTAGTAGAGTCGTTGATTCTTCTGATATAGATCACGATCGTAGTCACTCCTAGGAGAGGTTACGATCGTGATATCTACCAGATCTCTTTGCTGGATCTCTACTGCGACCTATATACTAACTATTTAAACAAATAAAGCCTTTAAATTTGTTTCTCTCTATAGATTTCAGCTGAAATTTTAAGTATGTCAAGTTTATCACTTATTTTTGTTTGAAATATTCCTTTTAAAGGAATGAAAAAATTCAGTTGGCATGCATAAACTATGAAACTTTAATTTATTCTACTTTTTTATTATAATCTATGATAAAGATAGTAGTAAAGATAAAACTAGTCGACATATGAGGGTCATCTTATCAGTAGTTTCCTTAAATACATATTTTTTATATAAGACTATCAACAAAATTGTAGTTATCAAGTAAACCATAAGAAAGCCAATTATATACACAAGAAATTTATTACAACTTAGGAAGATATTTATTTAGGTATATCCATTGGATATGGTCATATTAAATAAAAGTATATTAGAAATATTTATATCAAAGAGGGTATCATTAATTGCTTTCACAAATGATTGATGTTAGAAACGGTATGAGTGTATACTCATTATACTTTGCACATTTTATCAAAACCATTGTTTTGATATTTACATATACATATTAGTATATAAAAGAATTTAAAAGATCCTGATTCAGTGTTTGAAGGATTGTTGAGCATTCCCTTTATTTTTTAAATGTTATTTATATACATGAAAAAAACTACATCCAGTCGCCTTAGACAAATAAATCAATATATTTTTTGATAAGGTTTTATAAAGTAAACGATGAACCATAATTATAGGCTGATTTTATAGTACTATTAGTTACTTAAATTTTTATGATTTTTATTATAAAGAAAGTGTTAAATCGAAGGTAACTATGATCATAATTGAGTATTAAAAAACTAGCATGAATGAAAGTGAATTTCGAATCTTATAATGTAAACTTGTATCCTTTAATTCAAAATAATATACTTTTATTTAAAAAAAACGAATTAAATTTTAAGGAATATAAGGTGTTACTGTTAATGAATGTATAAAAAAATATAAAGCTTTAAACTGCAAATAATTGAAAAGAAATTGATTTTGGTAGTTTTTATTAATATTTTACAAAATGGAGTTGAAGGTTTTTTTTCTCTCTCATCAAATAAATATCGTTTTCTGAATAGGTTATTAGAAGTATCTTAGAAGTAGGATTTTTTTGCATAAAGAAAAATAAAAGATCATAAAAGTCAGAGGCAAAAATACTCTGCAATCAAAACTCAAATGTGATTTGCAAGAAATGATGTGCCATAAATATGTGTCATAATAGACTTAAGAAGCTTAACGACACTCTAAAGCAATGAACTGAGAAAAATCCTCCTCATCAAAAATATCTCATTTTCCCCTAAAGAGCTATCATTTGTAAAGACAAGTGCTCAAAATATAAAAATGCGTCAAGTGCTTCTATAAGGAACACAAAATCTCTTCATATTTCAAAAACATAGTTTAAAAAAAGCTCTATAATCAGAATACGAAAATATGATTTCTATGAATATTACTTTTAAAGGGTTTGTAATATTATTTTGTACAAAATATTAAGCCCATAAAGTGTCTCTATATCTTTAATATAAAAATATACTGAAACTAGAAGTATATACACTCAGAGAGTGCAAACCTCCGCCGTCACGGGGTCCTTATGAGCCTTCCGAGGCGGATTTTTCACGACTGGGGCGGCGTAGAGGGACGGGGGAGGGTTCCCTCGACGGAAATTCGAGAGGAAGACGCTCCGTGCACCCGATTTCACAGCACAGCGACATCTATTGGCAGAGTAGGCTAACTTGAAATATTTATTAGTATTTAGCTCATTTTGCATCTTAATTCTGCACTCAAAGATGCCAAAATTTAATCACTTGTTCTTTTGGCATTTCCAACAACTCCACAAAGTTTCATCGGAATCCGTTCAGTACTTTTTGAGTTATCTTGCTGACAAACAAACCAACCAACAAACAACGCCAGTGAAAACAATACCTCCTTCGGCGGAGGTAATAAATATTGCAAAGATGTTGAATGATATAGCTAGCTAATCAACATCAATAAAGTTTTGATGTGAGTAAATATTTGCAAGAAGTAAGAATTTATAGCATTTTTTAATAAGTTTTAAACTCGATCTCAATATATGTATGTTTGAGATCATTAAAATATTTATACTTATTTTTCCAATTTTTAACTACATTAATATTCAAAGAATTATATGCATTTCGTTTAAAACTGTAAAAATACATTTACTTTGTTCCGTCAATTGATGTCGGGCCAAGATTTTCATTGTTATTATTCTTAGCGCCTCTGATTTTATTTCCAACCAATAGAACAGCATGATACATACATGTTTACTTCTTCCAGTTTATGTTAACACAAAACCGTCAATGATACAAAGATCATATATTTGAGCTAGTATCTATTTTATTTTTGTAGAGCAGATCAGAAAAAAATTAATCCTTTGAATGGATCAAATATTTAAATTTATATACGCAACATAAAGTTGTAAAATGGGTAAAACTAGTCAACCATTATAATTATCATACTTAAATATTATTACCTAATAATAATAAATAAATAAAAATAAAATGTAGGGGGGAATGGTCATTTGTGGTCTACCTCATTGATAAGATCTTAGGTTCGATAGACTAATTTAATGCTATAATGCTTATTTATATCCTGTCGGATGTAATTTTATCGAACCATATAGGCAAAAAAAAACCTGCCATGGTTTAGGGAGGCATGTTAAAGTTATATCTATAAGCATAACTTCATAAGACAGACAAATGCCAATACAAAAATATTCTAAGTCCATACATGACATTTGTTATGAAACATAAATTTATTTAAAATCTTAAAAAAGTTATTCTTTTTCTATCATTCAAAGCTTAATAAAATTAAATAACAATATTATATATCCAACTATGTGTTATTTCTACTTCAAAATGAGCCAAACATATTGTTACAGAAGAATTACTGAGAACTTCTTTTATTGCATATGAACATGTCTATCAAGAATTTATTCAATAAATAACAATTTATACATAATGCAAGAAGTACTTTCCCTTCCCTTTGGAAAACTATGTTACTCTTTCAGCTGCATCCAAGTTTTATTATGCCATAAAAAGAGCTGAAACAATAAAAGTGAATGAAATTAGTTTTCTTCTTTGTTCTTACGACGATATTGACTTAAAATCATCAATACCGATATGTGTATATAATTATATATATATGCTTGGTCGTATAATCGAATTAACTTTCTGATTTATGTTTGTTAGTACGCGGTTTATAGCAGGCATGCATGTATAATATAGCCTACGACATAAATACATACAATTATGTATGTATACAATATTAATTTAATCAATTTTTCTATCAGAAACTGATAAAGAAGTGCCTCGAGCTGTTGTGTCAATATCGAAAAATTACCAAATCCATCAATTCATATCATATTTGTTTGCAAAAGACTCTCACTAAAAAATATGTATTCCCTTAAGAACAGAGGGTATCAGCAATTGAGAATAGGGTATATATATATATATATATATATATATATATATATATATATATATATATATATATATAATATATATATATATATATATATATATATATATATATATATATATATATATATATATATACATATACTAAATATTTATATATTGTTGCCTCTCCATTGTTGGAGGAAAGACAGAGGCAGAAATAACTAAATAGACAGTGAGGTGTCAAAACATATATATATTATATATACCAAGTAACAATTATGTCTTGGGACAGTACAATGCGTGTGTTTATAGGGTTCAATTCTAGATTTTCCTCTCTCTATCACCTGTATATTGTAAAAGAGATATTTTTCAATAGATTTTACTTTACTTGTTTTGTGTACTCCTTTGGTCATCCCCAAGATGGAGAAACGTGAAGACATCGTAAAGTTTTTCCAAAAGGGGCATAGCTGCAGGCAATTGTGGAAGCCTTAAAGCCCATGAAGGTGTCGAAATCAAATGTATCTTACACGATACAGCGTTTTAAGGAGACAAACGGCTTCGCTGACAGGCCTAAATCAGTACGTCCAAGGTATGTGCGGACCCAAAAAGCTGGTAGAAGCAACACGAATCAAGATTCATCGAAACAATAAGCGATCTATTAGGAAAATGGCACTCGAGGTAGGAGTAACCGTGAAGTGATGAGGAAAATAGTCAGAGAGGACCTTGGAGTCAAGCCATATCACCTTCAGAAACGAGAGCTCCTCAGAGACGCGACTGTGGACAAGAGGCTAGAAAGATCCAAGGTACTTAGAAACTGGCTCAAATCTCGTACTCGAATTCCCATTATCTGGACAGACGAAAATAGTTTCACCCTTCAAGCTGCTTTAAACAGCCAGAACGATTGCATTCTGGCAAAAGACATCTGGCAAGTGCTTGTGAAGGACACGACCGTCTTCAAGCGCCAAAAGCCAGCTACCTTCAATGTGTGGGCTAGCGTCACCACCTGTCGTAGGAAAACTCCGCTGATCTCATTCCAGAGGGGGTAAGATAATCAAAAGGTTTACCTCGATATGATGAGCATGCAAGTGCTTACTTGAATAAAAGAGTAGGAATGGGAGGATTGTATTGCTTCCAGCAAGATGGCGCACCGTCTATATAGCAAAATTAGTTCAGGACTGGTGTCATCGTTCATTTGAGCACTTCTGGTCAAAGGATATGTGGCCGCCTTCCTCACCAGACTTAAATCCTATGGATTTTTCATTTAGTCAATTCTGGAGAGAAAGTCGTGCACGAAGAGCCATAAGAATTTGGGGGCGCTGAAGGCCTCATTGGAGGTGACATGGGCAGAAATTGATCTGAATGTTATCCGTACAGCCTATCAGTCATTTGAGAAGAGGCTCATCGCTGTGGTGGTCGCAAAAGGTGGAGATATTGAATAAATATATAGTACAAATATGTTTTTGAATATGTCCAATATTTTTGATAAAATAAATTTTGTATCTCAGCAAGCTATTGATTAGTTGTAATTAGTTTGAAGGTGTCCCAACACATAGTTGTCACCCGGTATATATATATGTATATTTATTTTTTCCTATACGATTTGACACAATTGCACCCTAATTAATACAAATAATCATTATAACAATAACATTGTGTATCGATCCTAGAATCTAATCAATGAGGTAGACCATAAATGACTAATGTCTTCCATATAAATACTATTTTCAAACAATTGCAAGTAAAAAATATGTAAGATAGCAAGGATTCAAAACTATCTTTTATATATATTCAAAACTAAACGAGATATTAACGTTTTGAAATCGTCGTTTTTATGAAAAATACCCCAAAAATGACTATTTCAAAACTTAAATATCTCTTTTATTTTAGACGTACAAAAAACTTATTGGCAATCTTTGAGTTCAAACATACATCTTGCACAAAAACTATTTTAAAATAGCATTTATAATGAGGACATGTGAAGATATGGAATGGCAAAGAAAAATCATGCATGAGTTTACAACATAACTTTTGGGTCCGTTGTGGAAAAACTTTCCATTATTCAATTCATTCAAACTTTTACGGAATTATCTCTATGGAGTGCGATAGCCGTGTGCGTTAAGGCATGTTCAGCTCTCAGTGTTGGGGATGCAGGTTAGAATCCCGAGAATATATATATATATATATATAAGGCCCTTATAAACAGCTTGCAACACTTTTGATGTGATGCAGTGATAATTTTTGGGAAATATCTATAGTTTAATGTTACATACTTCTTGGCAAAACCTCCTTTATTCTTTTGTGTATTCTAGTAGCTGAACATTTCTATATCACTTTCGACAGGATTCTTTTTGCGTCAAAAGAAAACTCAAAAGCAATTTTGAAGCCCATCGGTCAAGTTATGCACAGTGGAAGAATAAGCACCTAATAAGATAGATCGTTTCTTTCCTTCTGTAACCAATGGCATGATTTTAGATTATATTTTAGTAAAAAAAACTAAAAAAGTTAATAGAAAGTTTTTTTCAGGCCCTATGGTTTATTTATTTACTTTCAGTGAATTTCTCCGAATAAAATGGTATTTTTTATCCACGCCAATAACCCATTTTATGGTTTTAGAAATGTGCTTACCAATTTTTAAGCAAATCCATCTATTAATTTGACCATAAACGAACACAAAAATGCAGTTCATTTATATACATATTGCATGATCATTTTGTTTAACGTTTTTTAAATTGATCGAGTTTTTTAGTTGGTGTTGTTGGAATACTAAAAAGAAGGAGAAGATTAAATATTTTTACACTTGACTTGGCAAAGTCCTTGTCATGAAAATGATTGAAATATATTTTTTTAACAAAAACCTTTAAAAAGTGATACATACCATATTGTTGCTGTAGTTATTATAAGATAGAAATCTTTCTTCTGAGAAAGTTATTTCTTTTCTCCCACGCCTTCAATAAAGCGTGTTTGTATGTACATAGACACAAACAAAAAAAATAACAAGTTATAAAGAAACGTTAACACAAGAAAATAATCAACAAACACTATGCTGCTGCCAAGTAAGAAAAGGTATTTTGTCAAAAAGAAATGAAATATTTTGATGGAAATAAATAAGTATACAGCTCTATGTATCTTAGTTCGTACAAATACAATAGTCAGCAGGAGGCTTACATAAATTTATTATCAATACATGGAAGTTGCTTTTTCACATATGTTGAAAAGAGAATATTTTATTGTGTTTGATTTTTTACTATTACATGTTTACGCTTTGATTGCTGGGGATTCGAGTTATATTTAGACACGACGAGCCAATCAATTGACGTAAAAATAATCAAGATATCAATATTCAGCGATTAATCAATGTATATCTTTAACAAACAAATATAATAACCTATTGGATAAATTGGACAACAACATCCTCTTCCAATACAATTATATTTATTTTATTATATTGGCATCAACAAAAGTGGTAGAAGCTTAAACTCAATATTACTTTTTTTTTGTAACATTTTGCTAAGCCAATGAAATGTTTCGTGTAAGTTTTAGTATCTGCAATTGTAGACAAGAAATCTACAAAGTAGAAGTAAATCAAATAATGTCTTGTTTTTTATATTCCAATACTTAGTATTATGTAAATTTACGGATAACAAAAAACTATTGATATAAATTGGTATTTCTTCTTTATTTCTGCAATCAAAAAATGATATTTGTTTTATATATATGTATATGGTTCTTTCGTAAACAAGATTTAGTGTACTTAATTGTATACAATATTTGAATAAATCAAACCTAAAATTGAAATATTATATATATATATATCGAAATTATATATATAACGTAAGCATTATAACATGAAAATGTTTTTCTTTCATAAAAACCAAATTATAATACATTTATTTTAAATTTGACGCTACAAAAAAAAATAATAATAATAATAATCCTTCCATACAAATGAATTTAATATTGCTTTTAAGTTAGTGCAAAAAGGAAGTAAGGAAATATAAATAGTAGTCATCACACTATTAGCTAGATGGACGTCCTTATTTTTTTGAAAACATAGTCAAAGAATGTAATAAGTGATTTATTTTATTGCAAATGTATGTTTGATGGGTCTAGGTGCAAAACTCAAGCCGTCATGTCTGATATGAAAATTACACACAACATACTCATAAATCAACGTCTCAGACTCAAGAAATCTTCAAAACTGTAATAAATTAATCTACTCACTACCCAAATGGACTACAGAATCCTTATTATTAACTGTGAAATGATACATGCACTTGCCGAAGGATAAAATACTAGGAGGACAACTGCCATCATACTCCTTCGTTCATTCAAATATTAGATTGTGCATCGGGGGGGGGGGGGGGGGCGTACGTTTCTTGAATTTAGAATGAATGCTATTATCCATATGTATTAACATACCTGAGTCGTTTATAGATTGAAACTAAGGAAAAGGGTTTTATCTGCATTGCATACATACTTAGTGAGGTCTAGGAGATATAAATTAATGCATAAGTTATTTTACAATGTGGTAAAAAAAAAGCCTACATATGTGAAGTATCCACATCGTGTGTATAAATTATTCTATAGAAACAGGGTGTTTACTTCAAACAGAATATGAATGGAAATAAACATCGGTTTTGATAATGAATTTTGAAAGAAATATTATGTACTCGCATATTGGTTCATATTACATAAGTTTCTTAAAATTGTATCATGGATTTTGTGGAGATAAAATAGGTTTTCTAAATGTCAAATGAGTTACAATAATTTTCTGTTTTTTACAAACATTCTACATAAAAAGTTTGACTTTGTACAAAGAATATGTTTTAGAAGTCACATGAGATGCTTTTTCTTTTGCTTTTTTCCCTCTTTACCTTGAAAAGTAGGTAGTAAAATCAGAAAATGTGATTTTCTGGTTCATTTCTGGTCCCATCACTTTGCAAATAGTTTTATTAGGTCCGCCTTGATCCAAGAATTCCATAGGACCTTCAAAGTTCAAATCTGACCATAATTGTGGGAGGAGATAGCGTGCAGACATATAGAAAGACGGTCGAAGGACAGAGATTGGTGAATTATTATATAGATGTGCTGAAAAAGACATAAGTCGCCTTTTTATTGTAAAACATTCAAGTACAGCATTATTGTTCAGCTCCAAGGAGCCTCAATATGTAAGACTTAAAAAAGAGAAGGAAAAAAACAAAACTAAGCAACTGATGGGTGCTATCTTATGCCGCTATGATGACGTAATACGTACGCACACACACACACATATAATATATATATATATATCAAAAGGAGGAAGGAAAAAGGAGGTATCCCTTGAAAGGCAAATTCTAAGTACCAACGCTTGCGGAATAGAAAAGGTTAAATGAAAATATGTACTAATGTGACATCATTTTAAAGGACATCTTTTGATGCAAAATAGGACGACATCATTGGAATTATGCTGTGGGGTGTTTTTATTCCCATTCCAAAGTAATAATTGTTTCATTGGGACAGCCCATTGATATATATATATCAGTCATTAAAAAAGACAAACTAATATCTTCTCTATTGAAATATTTAGTTATTATATGAGTCAGTTTTTAATTATTTAATATGCACTATTGCATGTATACTAATCATTGATTGCGTATTATAAATAATTATAATACTTGTAAGTCTGTTGAAAATATT
Source organism: Caligus rogercresseyi (assembly GCA_013387185.1). NCBI lineage: Eukaryota > Metazoa > Arthropoda > Copepoda > Siphonostomatoida > Caligidae > Caligus > Caligus rogercresseyi. The sequence goes on from CP045893.1 coordinate 29,660,878, forward strand.
AACTTATTTATATTTTTCTCTCTAAGACACAATTTAGAGAAGTTCCTTCTTTAAATTGAAATCCTTAGAAACTCTATTATAGGCATTGTTAAGCTTTTTTGGGGTCTTTGAATAATCCGAAATAGCTATGAAATAAAATTTCATAAGGCTTTCTCTGCTTCTAACAAAGGAAATGTCATATTTGAAATATATATTTGGATCATTCGAGTTTTGCTTTTTTCCATATTATTATTTATTATATATCTATATACTATTATAATGATATAATATATATATATAATAGATATATATATATATATATATATATATATATATCTATATATATATTGGCCAAAGGCAAGCTTAATTTATATCTTTTCATTTCCACAATTGCGTAGGCAAAAGGACTATGAAACAAATTTAAAGGAATAATTTTACAAATAAAATAAGAAACAAATAAAAACGTCTTTTTAGTATTATAATATCATTATTAAATTATGAAAGGTTAGCTTTGCATGGCGAAGCGGCGTCGAAACTACTGCTGTAGACCACGTTCGGATGTTGGGCGGTGCAGGGGACTGCTCGTTGATGATCTGGTGAAAGGTTAGCAGTAGGAGAGAGTAACGTCGGAGTACTTCTTGAGCGTTAGTTGGACCCAGAGATGACCTCGTGTTGAGCGTTCTAGAGCTTCATCGTGCTTTAGGAGCTCTTCTTAGAATATATATATATATATATTCGTATAGTTTCTTTTGAATACATAAAAGTGTTTCACGTCTACGGCAAAGGAAAATGAACTCTTTCCAATAAAAAAAATATTGTAAAACGATCATGAAATCGTTGGAGGAATTCAGTAGAGTCCGTAATTTCTTGGCCATTATCCATTATTTTAGAAATGCATTAAGCTAAAAATAGGTAATTTGAAAGAGCGTTTTAGTCTCAATTTAGCATAGGTTTCCAGGTTCATTTTATATTTGAAATATATTTCTTTAATTTCAGCGAGACTATAGGTATTAGTAGGTGGTGTCAGAAGTAATTGAATTTAAAAAAATTAGATCCCTTATTCAATAATTCTAAAAAAAATCCTTGAAATGTACTTGATACTTTATGTTATTTTTATGATAAAAATGTGTTGTGAAGTTTATTGTTTATACTCTTTTATTGATATTACAGGGATGACTGCTGTATTCAATGTATCTAAATATTTTTACAGATGAGTCAAAAATGGGGGATAAAGATTGCCATGAATTGTGCATTTCTTCCAGAGATCATTTTGTTGATAAGGGATTGGGAAGCCTGGACTGTTTTAAACGGTTTTCCAGGTTGGATCGGAAGTCATCTTTCAAGCAGTACAAACTCTGAACAAAATAGAAAAGGATCCAAACTCTCCAGCAGTCGTCCACGTAGAAAGCATGTCAGCCATCAAAGTTCGGGCAAAAAAAGAGAGGACTCAAAGGCAAAGTAATATTTTTTTTCAGAATGATCACAATATCATAGATTATGATAATGAAAATCACACTGGCAACGAACTTTGTGGATGCTTTGGACAAGATGGTTGTAATGTGACATCCCCAAGTTAGTTAGAAGTACCCCAAATATCTGTTAAAGAATTTTTTTGATGAAATGTTCGCTCTTTATGGTTAAAGCCATGGCATGGCGATTCTAGTTACCGTCAAACCTCCTAAATCTTACTCATGGATGGAAAAAGGACCCTTATACAAGAACTTTATTTAGGAATATTATGAGTTTTGCTTCTGGGCATATCCCATGGGAAAATACCTCAAGGAAATGGATTTGATAAAAATCGATTCGTCCAGGCTCTTTAATAGAGGAACAAGAGTCTCCGATACACTTAATGGAATCTTGCGATGACCTTGCTCGAACTAGGAGGACGTATCAAGGAAGAACGAAGGTGAAGGAAGGACTAAGTTTCTAAATCATTTGCTGAACACTCGTCGTTTCGAAAACTGTCTTAGAGCAAGAAGATAATAAAAACCCCACTCATAATACCATTTTAATCCAAAGCACTTTTTAAATTTTCATATAAACTATTTATTTGAATTGGTAAGTATTTTTAACAGTCGAGATTTAGATTTTAAAAACAATACGAAACTTCATGAGATATTTTTTGGTGGAACTCTTCCTTAAATCAACAGGGCGTTATCTAAGAAAAGAATGTAATTCAATAGGAACCTTTATATCGACTTTATGCCTCTATTGGGTCCATACTACTATATCCTTGCAAATAACTATCAAATAATTCATTTGATAGAGAGTATTTCCAAGTAGTTATTTGAAGCAATATAGATCCATGAAATAAGCGATATTTATGGTATTCCTTTCTATTACTACTCTAACTATAAAACTATATGTCTGAGTGTATTTTACATTATGTCTTGATGGAAGAAAGAAATATTGACTTTATTACGATTTCATCCTACTATTTTGAGTGCGTGTGTCTATGTGAACAGCATGGCTTGAGATGGGACTACCTCATTACCTAAATCCTCTGCCAATGTATGGGATAATGGAAAGATGAGAGCAAACAAAAAAACCTCATTTCTTGTAGGAACATATCTATGTATATATATAAGGTCTTGAAAAAAGTCCTTCTCGATAATAGAGTAAAATGTACTCAGGCCCATAAAAAGAAGATATCCTTTATTGCATATATAGGTAGGTATATTAGAGGAAACAACATAATAATAATATGATTGTATTGATTTGTGGGCTTTGATAAAGCACACACACACATTTGCATATGAAAGGGCCAAGTACACAATAAAGATATACTTCATCAAGTAAACAGAAATAATAATATTATATTAAGTGTACGTTTTATAAGTATTTTCTTTCTAAAACTATGACTTCTGACAGTCAACCAGATGGCTGTGAGATAGTGGACAAAGCCAAGGCAGCACTGCACATATTAATTGCCTCTCTTGATTGGGGAACGAGGGGAGGATACCCCAGACTCTTTAGGTCAATCTCCACTGACTGTGTTAAGGCTGATAGCATGGCCGAAATCTGCAACACAGTTCTGGGGTTACACGAGACCATGTCTCTTGGAGATAACATAAAATTTTGCCTGCAGTATAATCATAAACTTTCTATTCGAATTAAGGTTGCTCCAAAATGAAAAGGAACATTTAACTAAACTAGAAGTGACTTTAATGAGAAAGATCCAATTAAGGAATACACATTCTGGACTGCTGGAGCATCATAGGTACATAAATGATCAAAATTGCGATTGTAGAGAGAAAACTATCTTTCAAGGACCAGTAATCGATGGTGTGAATAAGTGACATCTTTGATTTATTGATCTTAATTGATAGTTTTTCAAAAAAAGGAATATTTTTTATACAAATAGGCTACAAATAGGAACATTGAAACAAATAGGAGTGATGAATAAATAGGAACAAAGTGACGTAGAGAATCCGCTGGAGATCATCATATTCAGACATAACTTCTTATATAATATAAAGAACGTTGTTTTAAAGATGCATGCTCTTAGACAGACTTCTACCGGCTAATGTCGGATTAAGATATGGTGTGGTAGTGTTTATAGAGTTTATATGACAAAGAACAAAATAATATAGAATATATTAAGTTATTTCATTAGATCCTAATTTGTATGAATTATTTTATTCATTTATATGTGACAAAAATATTTTTCACAAAAAAATTGACTTATTAGGAGATGAAATTAAAATTTTAGTGTAGTTCTTCTAGCTAAGTAATTTATAAATAGCGCCAAATAATAATTGAAAGCGCCTTGCGATCATGGTCATTAATATTAAAATATTACTGAATTAGATATTTCTCATTATATTTATTAGTGTATTAAAGAAGATGAACATATGGCTAAGCAGAAGAGAAAATTTATGTAAATATTTAAATAAGTCAGCGTGTAGAATATATTTTTGATGGTGATTATATTTAGTTTTTTGGATCTTATATTGTATATAAATCTTTAATTACTGTTACAACACTTATTTAATATTTCAGAATTTCAAATGAAAATTATATACATATTATGTTATTAACATAGTCTTGCTTGAAGTGACTTGAATAAATATCTACATTTTTGCATTTTTGAAATGCAAATAAAAAAGTGTTGAAATATATTTATAAGAAGAAATACATAACATAAAATTATAACTATTTTGTCTTATGTTTATGAAGAAAAATATTTGTAATTTTATATCCAGCTGAATAAACTTACCATCTCGGCTCACCGAGGAGTCCAAAGCTAAAAAGACACCAATGGAAGCTCAATGCTTGAAAATATTTGATATTTAAGTAAATTCAAATTATTCAATAGTAAAGATCTTAGCTCCTAAGTAAACTTTTACTGGCTGATACCGGATTAAGTTCCGGTGGGGTGGGGTTTACCTAGGAGTTAAACAAACAAACAAACTTACCATCTCAAAACCACTTCAAAGTTGTGCTTGTCTTTCAAAAGAATCCCTTTGATAATCTAAAAAACGAAAAATATTCTACAAAGTTAAGTTAATTTTTCCTCCTTAAAAACTGAAAATGGCTTAAACCGGCGACCCTTTTTCTCAAGTTTTATTCATTCGTAAAAACTCTTTCAAGTAATAATCATTTCCCTTCAATATTATTTTCAGGCTGGTAATAAACTAAGTGGTTGTTGATAATTGCTCTATTTAGAGTTTACCGATATTGCTCAATTATGGAAGGAAAAAAGTTCAATATCCAATTTTAATGCGCTGAGAACACGCAAAATGAATTAGTATTTGTTTTCAAGAGTGCTTTAAATGAACGGTTACCATTGATGAGGTTTTTAATATAGTTTATTGAATTAGTGTCATACCCTGCCAAAATCATTTAAGAACTCCAAAAAAAATGACTGTTCAAAGTTTTGCTGTATCTTTTTTATATTTTAGGCCTCTTTACTATAGTTTTATGTTTTGTCCGTTTACTGTGTGTGTGTGTGGTTTTTTTTTTCACAGTTCATTTTTATGAAATGAACAACAGAATACATAAAAACCTAATATAATGTATGATAAATCGCATAAGTAAATATTTTAATTTACAATTTTATCATAGGGGTCGAACTACAAGCACTATTTTCAATCAGTAAAATACAATTTTATAAAATATTAATTGTGTTAATGTGTACTAAAATGTATTGACATAAATTTTGAGCTTTAAACGCTGTGTTTTTATGTTTTGTTCGTTTTAGTATTGATTTATATTTGTTCTATATAGTTTGATGTGTTACAGATTTTCCTTTTTTTATTTGTAAACATATATATATATATATAGCTATATATGTGTATTTTATGTATATTGAATCCCAAATAAAGACCTTTCCGAAAAGAAAAATAATGTACATTAATATATCAAAAAAATTATTGGCAAAAAATATCTTAAAATCTTTGTATCAATCTTGGCAAGTCCGTAAGATATAAAATATTATTAAAGTACTCTATGTCGAAATTTATGAATTATTAATTTTGAAAATAAAAGAATGAATGATAATTAAAATAAACACTTTTTGACGGCATCAATAAATATATTGATTTTAGGATAAAATAAATGTTCAAAAGATTTGATATCGAGGGGTGGGATCAAGTCATTGATTTGGAAGTATCAAGCCTCTAGTTAAGCCAATAGTCATTGACCTAAGGGCCGAATAATGTTTAAATATACATATATGTCTCTCAAGATGCGTGTCCTACACTTTAGATTAGGAATCCATTTGAGTTATATCAGCAAAAAACTAAAAATTGATATATATTATATATATATAGAGAGAGAGAGAGAGAGAGAAGAGAGAGAGAGAGAAAAAAAAATATGAACAAAATGGATGGATTGGTGGGGGGCCTCTAGCAGATAGACATACACAAACGGAAAGATAGAGAGATACAGAGCATTAGTTTAAACTTAAATCTGTAAACCAAAATTACTTTACTTTTTTCATATAATATGTATGAATAAAGTGGCTGTGGTTTGACTAGAAATATAAAATAATAAGAGGGATTAAAAAATGACAGAGAAAGAAAGAAAGCTCCATAAAAAATAATAATTGATAAGTTACGCAACCTGAGAGTCGTAGAGTAACAAGCACCCTTCATAACATACACTTAGATGAAAGTCAACATGGTAAAGTTCAAGTCCAACAGTAATTGGTATTTTAGTTCATTCAGTGTAGTCAAGTCTCAAGTCATCAAATTAAGGACACGAGTTCAAGTCATGTGACTTGATACAAGCCTTTGTTAATATTTATATTAATGTTCAAAGATATTATAATAGCCGCAAAAGAGTTTTTAGACTTTAACTGCCCAAGGGATAAGGAGTATTTCTTCCTTATCTTTAATATATATTTTTTTATCGAAGCGACCTAACATGGATCCCATCAGCTTCTGAGTGAGTATTGTTCTTCTCTTCTTTTAATAAATTTAATTTGTATCCAGTTATTATGTAAAGAGGTCGCTGTTTAGAACCCCTACTATTTCAAAAAAGAGAATCTTCATTGCTCTCTTCGTTTTTCTCCCTTTGATTCTTCAATGAATCAAGAGGTCTTTCATTACAAATCCTCCTAATGTCTTAAGAAAAAAAACGAAAGGGTGGCTGTCTATATTTTATTTTTCTTCACAGGGACATTCAAAACCGAATGAAAATACCAAAAAAGAAGTATAAAGAAAATACATTTATATGTAAATGAACCCTAGACATTACGCTTCATGCTCTATAAAGGAATGAGACTTCTTTGAATGAAGGCGAGGAAGAAAAATTATCGTCTGCTGCTTGAGTTGGCTGATGAGGTAAATTTTCTAAAGAAAAAATTATATATTTAAGAAAATATAACTTGTCATTTTTGTAATTTGATTATGAGAGCAAATACCAAAATGATTATGCGGGTGAATTTCTATTTTTCTCCATATTTTGTGTCAAGAAAGCATATCATAAGTAACAATAATAGTGTATCAAATATAGAAGGAGCTTGAAAGAAAAATAGTTTGAATTTACGTAGAGGAGACACTTAACATTATTCGAATTCGTTCAAACATTCACAAGTTGATCTGTCTCTCTCTGTATATATATACCATGGTTCGACAGAATTGCATCCAACTGGATATAAATAAGTATTATAGCGTTAAAATTAGTCTATCGAATATAATCTTATCAATGAGATATACCAAAAATTACCATCCATTCTCGGGATTCGAACCAGAGCCCCCAACACTGAAAGTTAAACACTTCTTAACGCACACGGTTATCGAACTCCAAAGAGATAATTTTCCTAAACTTTGAACGAAATCAAATAATGGAAGTTTTTCTCAACGGACCCAAAAGTTATTTAGTAAACTTTGTAGTATTTTTTCCCGCATTTCGATCGCCTCTAATGTCTTCAATATATATTCTATTTTGAAACTATTTCGAACAAAATATAGGTATGATAGCAAGAATTCAAAATGAGTTTTTATGGATATATCCAAAACTATATATAAATATCTATATATATAATTACAAAAAGTATTCATTTTGTTCCAAATAAACCCATCTCAAACAATATATGTAGTCAAGTATACACACCACTATAATTAGCACACACAATAATAAGTGATTAAAGATATTATGACTAGAGTTAAGAGCTTTTTCTAAAATTAATTACACTATAGCTCTTTTAAAGACCAACATGGTGTTGGGTGCATTATTATTGTACTGAAAGAGTAGGATGATATGTATTTTTTCAGTATGATTTGAAAAAGAAGTATCTAAAAACACTTCATACAAAAGCATTAAGAAATGCATCTTAACTGCAATTGAGTGGAGGTATTCCTAATTGCTCTCGTTTAATTAATCATTCTTCTTTTTAGTTATAAGAATCTTATGTGCAAGAAGATGCATTAGAATGATTACTTCAGAATTACATAGCAGTTTATACAAAAAAATTATTAACCAATGTTATTATATATATGTATATATATATATATATGCATTTACCAAAAATAAAACAACACCTTCAGCCACATATGAAGTTACATAAAATATAGGTATTCAGATAAGGAAAAAGATGGATATAGAATAATATTAAATGTTAAGGGAGCTCGATAGCCGTGCGTGTTAAGGCGTGTTCAACTCTCAGTGTTGGGGGCGCAGGTTCGTATACTCCCGAGAGGGGATGGTCATTTTTGGTCTACCCAGGCTTGTGAGCGTTCAGCTTTTTTTGCGTTCAGTTCCGTTCAGCGTTCAAATAAATTAGCGTTCCGTTCAATGTTTTTGCGTTCAGCGTTCCGTTAGCGTTCAGCGTTCAAATATTGAAAAAAAGTGACGACGTTTTTTTTTAGAAAAGAATCTCCAGAAAAAGTGATGACGTTTTTTTTTAGAAAGGAATCTCAAGAAAAGTGGTGACGTTTTTTTTTTTTTGAAAAGAATTTCCAAAAAAAAAGAAAGAATTTTCAAAAGTAATACGTAGTGATGACGTTTTTAGAAAAGAATTTTCAAAAAAAGTGATGACGTTTTTTCCGAAAAAAGTCCAAGAAATGTTAGAAAAAATTGAACGCTGAACGCAAAACTCTTTTTTTTTGCGTTCAACGTTCAGCGTTCAAAAAAAGTTGCGTTCCGTTCAGCGTTCCGTTCATTGAACGTGCGTTCAGCTGAACGCCGTTCAATTTTGCGTTCCGTTCACAAGCCTGGTCTACCTCATTGATAAGATCCTAGGTTCGATAGACTAATTACCTCCGCCGAAGGAGGTATTGTTTTCACTGGCGTTTGTTGGTTTGTTTGTCAGCAGGATAACTCAAAAAGTACAGAACGGATTCGAATGAAACGTTGTGGAGTTGTTGGAAATGCCAAAAGGAACAAGTGATTAAATTTTGGCATCTCTAAGTGCTTTTTTAATATGCAAATGAGCAAAAATACTATAATGAATAATGGGTCTCTATTCAGGGAGTAGGAAAGAACAAACGCTAAAAAAATATTCATTGACGTATTATTGTTCATATATCAGCTCAGGACTATGTTAACCTAGTGACGTAGCTTAAACTTCTTCCTCTTCCCGTCTCTGAGTGCTTTTTTAATATGCAAAATGAGCTAACAGAGAGGAAACAATGATTAGAGATAGAAAATCGGGCGTGTGAAGGGAGAATGTTTGAATGGAA
>CP045893.1:29670087-29694242 GCA_013387185.1 Caligus rogercresseyi
GTTCATTGAACGTGCGTTCAGCTGAACGCCGTTCAATTTTGCGTTCCGTTCACAAGCCTGATATATATCAATCTATCTATCTAAATAGTATATATATATGTGTGTGTGTTATAAATAAATAAAATAAATACATATATATACATTATATTTATATATATTTTTTTTCCCAGTGACGTCATTGAGTAGTTATACTGCTAGGATTACATGTTTGTTTTTGTATTGCCCAGATGTATTATACAGACCTTGAGATTTATCATCATGGACGAATGAACAAAAAATAATTTAAATCTATTCAAATGATTCATTATTTTGAAATGGCATTGATCAGCACTTAAATAGACATTAACCCATTAGTTCCAAATGTTAAAAAATGACCCACAACTTTGAAACTCTTGAACACAGTCCCAATAGATGCAAAGACTTCGAATATCAAAACTATTTAATTACTATAATTACATATTGAGAACTAGCACGTAGAAATCTACACTTGCACTAGAGACCAAAAAACTCAATAAAAAAGAAATAAATATATAATTAATATCTATGTTAAAAATTTCTCCAATAAAATCCAGTTTGTTCTTGATGGCCATGCCGCTTATAATGTATATCTATGATTATTTTTTGTTGGCTCTGCCATTCCATAGTTGGCAGGATTTTCGAACATATTTCATAGCTAAGATCAGAAACAGAATTCCAAAAAGGTTTGTAGCGACTTTAAAGAATTAATAATTTTCATGGGGCCCTTCGCTTTTGACTTTATCCCAGCTTATTACGTTCTCTTGCTAAATGTAAGACCGTATTATTTTATTCCAGGAAGCTTCTCCGCCGACTAATTTTGAGAACCAAGAAAACAATAGGGTTTTCCAAATTCTTCTAATAGGGATTAGACCTAATCCACCATACTTTCTTGGGCAGGAGATCCGCTTCCATGTAATAGTTTTTTGTTCGGCCACCTTGAGAAAATTTGCGCAAATTTTATCAATTTGGTCCGCACTTTTCTCATCGAAGGCAGTCACTCTCATCAGGTGCACTACTTTGGGAAGGACAAGAGAGTTCCAAATTTGTATTCTAGCGGGAAGGTTTTTTCCCAATAGAAAGTTATATCTGGAAGAATTTTTACGTATTTTTTCTTCAATTTCTTTGAGGTTATCAGGTAAACATTCTCTTTCTATGGCTATCGTAGTACCCAGTATTTTGACTTCTGATACATTTTGCACAGGCACATCAGATTGGTCATATTCTAGATTGGTAATCACTTTGGTTTTCGTCATATTTCACAGCTAGGCCAGAACACTTTTTGAATTTTTCGAGAATCTGGAGTGTGGTGTCGATTGATCTCTTCACCACCTCCCTGTCTCCAAAGTATATGACAGATATATCGTCTGCGAATGCTTCAACTTTATTTTCAAATTGTCCTACTTTTAAACCCTTTACCATTTCGTCGTGTTATTTCTCTAATTAAATATCGATAGCTAGGATGAATAGACTAGACGACAAAGGGTCTCCCTGCCTACATCCTCTCTTCACTGTGAAGCCTTCATCATACTTTGAATATTTTGTTTGAATATTCCAAAGGCACAGAGAGACCATTCTTGTGAACTTTCCTCCAAAACCAAGTGCTTTTAAACTATTATTAGAAATTCCCGCGTGACGCTATCATAGGCTTTTTGAAATCGATGGACAATAATCCCAGCCCTCTGTCCTGTATTTTTTCCGATTTCCACCGAGTCCACTATACCTCGAATGGCATTTTCCATAAACCTTCCGCCCACGAATCCTTTCTGGGATGGGTGAATGATGTTGGGTAATACATGCTTTATTCTTTTGCTAAGTATGCCGCTGTATATTTTATAGCAACTATTGAGCATAGTTTAAAGGCCTCAAATAGTTCAATAAATTCATAAAAAGACATTTTTGATTCATTTTGTTCATAAATTGATGAGCGTTATATATGCACTGTTGTGCTAATCATATAAGAAAATTTAGGTCAACACCATTTTTGCCTTATATTTAGTGTTTATGTGTTTATAGCCCGGTCTATCACGTCTACATATTCCATGTGAAGATTATAATTTTGAAAACATAAAAGCTGAACATATACAAAAAGAGGTGAGAGAAAAATCCACCAAAGAATATTTTCAATTCATCCACAGTTAGATCGAAAGGGCCATTTTTAGGGGTATATTCATTGGTTTCATCAATTATTTTTTTGTCGTATGATTTATCACTGCCTCCATCGGAAAGACAGTTAACTTCTGGTAGCCCCATATACACATTCCCACTTTCATCGATATTTTTGAGAATACTCAATATTTCTTTCGTTGTGATTCTAGAAAAATGTTTGATTTTCAAAACTTTGGTAAAAATTTATAAAATTGTTGAATTTATAAATTCAAATGAAAAGAAAAGTATAATTGTAGTCAAAGTAATTTAGATTGAATGTAGACACAATTTATCACAACTATGATTTTTTGTGCTGTAGTGCCGAAGCGTAGATTCTTCCACGTATCATTTTGAAACAAAAATAAGAGACTCTTATTTTCTGATTTGAGGTTTAAGTATATAATATATTTGAAAGATATGTATCTTAAAAATAATTTAAAGAAATAAAATAAAATTACTTATGCCATGAGACCACTATCGAACACAAATAGTACTGACCCATCAGAAAATAATGAGGTACTTGCAACCATCGCAAATCAATTATGTCCTTATTTTCAACTGAAACAATAACTTATGGGGATCAACTTTTTTTTCGTGATTTATAAATACTCAAATAAAGACATACACATGTATTTGCGTACAATTTATGCATTTATATGTGATGTAGAGCTATTTACTGCCACGTAGAAAATCTACGTTTCGGCACTAATGGGTTAAGGAAGACATTTCTAAGCTATGAGTTAATGGTATCGCCACCAAGGCCAAGATTGAATACCCACTGAGTTCAAGTATAATTCCCCTTCTTCCAACCCCTTTCTGATAATTAAATCGATATGAATGAGTGCTTAGAACATGAGTGCCCAAGCAAACATTGTTGAGTTTGTTGATGCTTCGCTTGTCCTTATTGATCTACCTCATGGAAAAGCTCATGTTTAGTGAAAACAATGCTTTAGTGAAAAATGGAAGTACTTATTGTCAAGACCAATTGTTATTTGTGTATAAATAAAAGGTACGCTATGTAAAAAAAGTGTACTTCTATGATTATTTTATATGTAAATAGCAAGTATTTAATTAATTGTTGATTAAATTGGGTACATTTGGGATTTTAAAAGTATTAGTACCTCTTCAATGCAATAGTTATTAAAAAGTATTTGGGTATTGTCTAAATATTAATAAAAGAATTAAAAATCTCTCAAGAAATATCTTTTATTGAAATAATTATTTTTTTCATAATATTTCTTTATATCTCCGTAATTTTTTAATATCAAGAGGCGAATCCATATAGGGATAGTTTTGAATTATATGTATGATTCAGTTTTAATTCCGTTTCTTCTAAATGTTCTATTATAATAATATTATTTTATAACTTTGATGATTATATTATATATATATATATATAATTTAATCAAAGTATCGAAAATTTGAAATACAATGTTCATTTATGTATTTTCGCAACTGCCCTGAATAGTTTTACTCTGTTTCTGTATATAACTTTAGTGTATTTTATTTTACACTGTATAAAATTTTGCAGTCAACCGAATAAAATGTTTTTAACCGAAAAAAATGAGGGGTATTTCATTACAAGCTTCCTCTGAATAATGTTTTTTTGTGATATTAGATATTAACTACTCCGTGTTCTAGGGTTTTATACCACATAATTTACTTAATTAGAGTAGATCACAAAAACAACTCTGAGCATATGAAATAAATTAAATGCATTTAACACATTTTTAACACATTTAACTGTCCTTTTTTAAGAATAATATATTTGTATTCCCATGAGAAAATATTCTAATATAATACAAATAATAATAAAAATGAGAGAAATCCCTTAAGTGGAGTCAAGCACTTCCTGATATATTACGTTGGGTGTCACTGTATTATTTCCTCCAACCTCCACCTTCACACCTGCCATACACTTTGCTTTTGAGAAAGCCACAAATAACTGGCCATGTGAGAAGACTGGACTTGGCAGATAAATTCCCACTTTGTCAAAGGTCTGACCCTGTGCCTTGTTTATTTTTATGGAATAATCCAGTCTCAGAGGAAACTGGTACCGTTCTAGGATAATGGCTGGTTAGTGTCACTGGGTGCTAGCTTGATGCGAAGAATCAGGACTTCGTTACCTTGGTTAGCACCTGTCAGAATTGAGGCTTGGATACAGTTGTTATGCATGTGAGTGACCTTCAGTCTAGTTCCATTGCAAAGCCCTGGCGGAGAAACAGGTTACTAAGTAGCATCAGGACTGCATTCACTTTCAAATTCAGACGGTGTGGTGGCATCCCAGAAGGTGTCAGCAAGTTGAGAAATTCTACAGGATAGTTCTGCCTTGATTAGGGGGATTAAGTGGATATACATATAGGTTACTTAATTAGTCATCGCAGGCACCCACTCACCTGTACTGTTTGGGCTCCAAATGAAGCAAATGAGAAGCACTGTTATATTGTCTGATGTTGTCCCTATAGTTACACGATTCAGTGCTACAGCCTGTTATAAGGTCCTCCAGTGGTGATGGATAAACAGCTAATGGTGGGAGGCTGACCTTCCATTGTGACAGCAACTAAGGGTCTCATTTGGGAATCTAAAGGCTTGACAATACAAGCAAAGTTTAGTCATCGGACCCAAGTAAACTCTTGATGTAGAGCCAGCGTTCGATCTAGTACATCTCCATATTATCATCCTTTCTCTTTCCCTCTCCCTCTGTGCTGTTGACATATTTTCTCTCCGTATACATACTTGATCTCTCATTTGTCCTAGCTCTTTGTGCCTCCCTTAATCTTTTAGAATGAGCAGCTTTCCTGTTTCTTTGCCACTGAGTCCTTTGAGTTATTTAGGCCTCCATCAGATATTTATTCTCAGATCCTCTCAAGTATAAATATATTTCAATTGTGATGAGGAATAAGATCCAAAAGAAAAGATGTTCGTAGATAAATGAATTATCTAGGAAGAACTTATCCGGATACACTAACTGAAGAGTATCCTCCTCTTACTGAGTATATTCATTCATTAATGCACTCTTCAATCGTCTCATTAATATGAAACCGGTTTTCTTTTTTATGTAACATTTTTCTTCCCTTTTTATTATTATTTTTAACACATAATAAACTTATAATTTATCTCGGAATACCGAGTTGAGCACTTTTTTCAATATCAATAGAAAAAACTTAACAATCCAAAGATAAACTTTGTTTAAAAAAGGGGTAAGTGATTACCCAAATATTTTTGAGGGGGCACTTCCAGAGGTCCCTACGGGCCTTGCAAAAAAATGTGAGCTGTGAAAAAAAATTGCACAGGTTTGGTTTTTCAAATTCAATTCTAAGGGTTTTTATTTTATACACCAACTCCCTAGGGAGACCCCTTACCCCTCAAAATTGGGGCTTTGAATGATTGTAAAAGGGAACTTGAGTAGCTCTCCTGATTATAATTGTGAAAAAAGATCAATTATTTTTGAACAAATATTCTTGTTTGAAGATATATTTAAGACCCATAACATATATTTTTTCTTTGATTTTTTAAAGGAAAATCAAATACAAAAATATAGCGAAACGATTACGATTTACGGGTTTTTAACCCGAATATAGCCGAAGGATTAATATATAAAATGTAGGACTATGCTTTAGACCTTTTAAAATAATGAACACCAGGCACTCATGTCTAACTAATAATAAAAGTTAGGGAGCTCGATAGCCGTGCGTGTTAAGGCGTGTCCAACTCTCAATGTTGGGGGCGCAAGTTCGAATCCCGAGAGGGGATGGTCATTTTTGGTCTACCTCATTGGTAAGATCCTAGGTTCGAGAGACTATTTTTTTTTCTATTCTTACCCCAAGAGTATATGCTATGAGCAACCTCTTAGGGTCACGGAAACTGAAATTTAATCCAGCAACCCGTAATGCATACACCCCAAAGGCGAGCTATATTTCAATCATTAGTATAAAAATTTCATATAAATAAAAAGACATTAAAAAACAAAACAAACACTGATAACAATAAAAAAATATCAAAATACTTAATAATACAACTTTAAGAGTTAAAAATTCACGTGGGCTTTCTCCCAGTTTCGTATTCAAAAGCATCTTCGAAGCGACAGGTGCTTATAAGAACTTGGATCATTTTAAGCACATCGTCCTTCCTCCAACGAGCGCCCCCGTGATCCTGTAATAGGTCCCTCCTATGTCGAGCTAAAGCGTCGCATATTTCCGCAAAGTGCAGTGGAGACTCCTTTTCTTCTCCACAGAGCCTACACGAATCGTCTCCCGTCAACCCCATTTCCTTAAGATGCTTCTTCATAGGGATATGGCCCGAAACAAAGCTCAAAACATTTTTTATTGATGTTCTAGTATGCGTATGCAACTTCCATCCATTGATAAGGTCCGGGAAGAAAAACTTCGTCTGTCGACAACTTGAATCGCCTTGCCATTCTTTGAGCCATTGTGAGCGAACATCTTTTTTAATTTTTTCTTTGATAGTTATTCGTGGTACTTCTAAGCAAGATTGAAATGTTATATTGCAGCCCATCTTGGCCAAAGCATCCACAAATTCGTTTCCGGTGTGATCTTCATGGCCTTTGATCCATGAAATAGTAATAGCCCTTTTCGATTTGTTTATTTCCTCTAAAATATTTTCCTGCTGTTGAGTAAACAATCCTCGCTTTTTTGAAAGTGCTTCGATGGCTGCCATACTATCCACATGGATGACCACTTGGTAGCTTTGATATTTTTCTAAGCTGTTTAGGGCCCGTACTGCCTGAAGGATTCCTTCCAACTCAGCTTGGAAAACTGTGTTGAACCAACTAAGGTTTCCGAATCCTTCATCAATACTGCAGTCCCCTAAGGAAATGCACCATCCATAGCCCACTCCATTCTCCATTTTTGATCCATCTGTAAAAATATTAAGGTAGGCAGGATCCACTGAAGTCCTCCCTTTAACGGTTAAAAAATTGGGCAAACAATACGCCCTATGGTAGTTATTTTCCAGTGGAACTCCATACTGTTTGAATATCACATTTAATTCCTTTTGAAGGATGCTTCCTCCACCTTTAGTTTGTGAATGTGCCAACCAGTTTATCGGGACATCATCCTTGGTTCTCAATCTAGTCATTAATGCTCGTTTTTTAATACTTAAATGGAGTGGTTCAATGTTAAGAATGACTTCCATAGCTTTTGTAGGAGTAGATCGCATAGCCCTACTCATTAGGAGACATGCAAGTCTATTGATTCTCCGAAACTTAGTTATATACTTCTTTTGTTCTATAATGCGCGGTGCCCATACACTGGCTCCATAACAAATAATCGGCTCTAAACAGGCCTTCCTAATCCAATGGATATAAAAAGGCCGCAGGCCCCACTTCAATCCGATTAGATTACGAACCGAAAACAAAAGTTTCTTGGCTTTTGCAATAACGTATTCAATGTGTGGCCCCCACTGAAGCTTACGATCGATTAGGATACCAAGGTACTTATAGTGGTTGACCCATTCAATAACCGTATTGCTGATTTTTATTTTGGGAAAATGTATTTTACGTGCCCAGGTGCACACCATTCCTTTTGTCTTTGATTCGCTAAATCTTAGACCGATCTTGGATACACAGAAGTTCATTTGGTTCACCCTTTCTTGAATAATATCGGCCATTGATGTCAGGTCAAAGCCTGTAATTACCAATGCAATGTCATCTGCAAATCCTATGGTGAGTAGTGGTCCTGGTTTAGGTTCTATGGCTTGTTGGATGGCACAATTCCATACAAACGGCGAAAGAATTCCTCCCTGAGGACATCCCCTAGTGGGAGTGAAATAAGTCTTTACTCCCTGTTGCCCACAAACGATTTTCCGGCTTTGTAGGAAATGTCTGTACCATCCAACTGAACACGAATCGACACCATTTTTCTTTAAATATTCTTCTATAACATTATATGGAAGATTGTCAAATGCTCCTTCGATATCGAAGAAAATGACAATGGCATGTTTCTTGTTGAGAACGGCACTCTCCACTTTGTCAACCAATTTAGAGACAGCTGTTTCAGCTGATTTCCCAATTCTGAACCCATACTGATTGCTCATAGGATTATTGAGCTTGAGAGATTCAATGTGCCAATACACAACTCTTTCCAGGCCTTTTAAAAGGGTGTTAGCAAGGGTTATAGGACGGTATGCTTTAGGATTTGAGTAGTCTTCTTTATTTGGCTTCGGCAAAAACAAGACTTCAGCTTCACTCCAAATCCTGGGAACGTAAGAGAACTTTAGGGACAAGCTATATAAAAATGCAATTCGAACGTAATATTCACTAGCTAAATTTTTAAAAACAATTGGGGCCAGCCCGTCTGGTCCGGGTTTTTTAAAATTTTTAAAAGATTTAAAAACCTCCTGAACGAGGGGACTATCAATTTGGTCAACCCATAAGGAGTGATTATTTTGTCTTATTTCCGATACATTACAAAATTCATTCTCCTTAGGTCCATGCAAGGTAGCGTTATTAAAATGTGTCAAAATTATTTTTTTAAGATTTTCTTGTATTGAATAGCTTCCTTCCTCGCTTTGGAAAAGTCCAAATCTAGACTTATTCTTTTCTTTTTGCCTCCAAACAGCCGCAACCACAGCTTGTTGAGAGTTTAATTCGTCACATCTTTTCCTCCAGTGATGTCTCCTCTCTAGCTCAATCACTCTCCTGTAAACTCTCTTCTTCTGATAGTACGCCTCCTTGTCAGCTGCACATTGAGTCCTTTTGAGTCTCCTTTCAGCCTTTTTAGCCGCTTTCCTCAGGTCACTTAACTCCTCGGTCCACCATGGAACCGTTTTGCGAAGCCTTCTAGGTTTCAGTGGTGCTACTGATTCGAGTGCTCGTTGGAGCGATATTGTGAGATCATGGGACAATTTATCTATTTCAATTGATGAAATCTCATTTTCATTTCCTGTGAGTGTTGTTGTACTTAAAGGCCCTAGTTTATTTGGGAACTCTGACCATTTAACTCGCCTTAAATTTCTCAATTGCACTCGCTGCAATTGTACATCCACATGAAACATAATGTATTTATGGTCAGAAAACGTGGGTATATCAGAGACTTCCCATAATGAGATTAACGGAAGCATGAGGTCATTTGCAAACGTTACGTCAATTATAGACGATCCAACTCCGCCAACAAACGTGCGTTTTTTACCTTCATTGCAAACATTCATATGTAATGAAGCACACATTTCCTCGAATTCTTCTCCTCTTTTATTGGTTTTTTCCGATCCCCATAAAGAGCTGTGGGCATTTGTGTCCATTCCTATGAGAAGAGGTATCCTTTTGTCATTACATTCATTCCATAACTTTTCTATTTTAGGAAAGACACATGGATAAGTAATATCAGCATAGTATGATATAATTATAATTTGCTTGTCTTTTACTCTTACTGAAATTGCTACCATATCTCTGCAAGAGTATTCCAGTAGTTCAAGGGCCTCAAGTTTTTTTGAAGCCACAATGCTCACCCTTGAGAATAGCCCATCATGACTATTTGGCGTGTACACGTCGTAAAAACCATTGATCTCTTGCAAAGTGTTGCTCTGTAGTGGAGGTTCGGTTATCAATGCAACTTCAACAGATTGTTTTTCCAGTAGCTTCATGAGTTCGTATCCAGCCAGGCTTCTTTTCCCGAGATTTATTTGAACACAGTTAGTTGAAATCATATTTCGTTCGATTTTAAGTAAATAATGATCCTCATCTCGGCGTATTTCCCCCCAGGGGAAATATGTTCGTAAAACGCAGGCTGAGGTTTCCTTATGTATGAATATATTAGCATCATCACTTTGAAATAAAATAGCAGCGGATTAAAATGTCTTGTAGATTCAGTTAGGTAAAAACTAAGAAGAACTTTTCTTGTGCTTGAGGTTTATACTTCCTTTATCGGGTGAATCATCAGTGTCGGGTTTGTTCCTTTTCCCCGCTGATTGGGATCGAGTTCGAGCAACAATTATCCTTTCAATGTCAACATGAGACGGGATGGGTCTATTCAAGTCTTCAGGGCCGTCATTTTTCTTATTTTCACATTCAACCGTATTCTGTACATCATTTCCATCCTCATTCCATATAAGATTTAATGAATCTCCACTTGAAGCTGCACTAGGTATTTTTTCGCTTTCCTTGAGACAATGAGTGCCTTCTCCAGTTTTTTTATTCTGATGAACCTCTTTATCATTGATTGAAGTATGATGACGTTTAGATTTATCGACATTTCCAATCTCTGTGTGAGAAATGAGGCTTTGAGTGTTCATGTGCTCTCTTATCTCCTTCCAATATTCTACCCATCTAACATATTGGTTTTCACAGTCTTTTGCTATGTGGCCTGTTTCGAAACATTTAGCACATGTAACTATTTGTCCCGCATAGGTTATTCGCGTCTTGAGCCCTTTAAATCCAAGGAATCCAGGAATACATTTATTTGGTTTCAATACAACTATGAAGTTTCCGTTTTTAAGTCCCTTCAGTCTACCCTCGCCATAAGAGCATTCCTTCGCCGGTCCAACTATTTTACCGAAATGTCTAAGTACAGCCTCTATGTCATCCGCTTTCACATCCTCGTGAGGAGAATGTATAGTGACCTTTTTTTCAAATACGACAGGGTTGCCATCTTCATCCTTTCGCTGAGCTTTAAGGCCTCTCATCGTTCCATTAATTCCATCTTTGCCATCTTTTTCTCTTCTTATGATAAAAGAGTCCTCCACATGGGAGAAGGCAACACTTATATCAATTTCTTTTTTAAATACTATAACTATAATAGGTCGGGATCCCGGACAGGTGTGTATTCCCTGTAAAATCGAAGTATCTATTTTAAGGGTTACAAACAAAAGGTTTTCTATTTCTTCTACAGTAGGTCTTCGTGTTGAACTTCTTCCATTACTAGACATCAAGTCAATCGTTACTTTATATTTTATTGCCTTCGAGGCAAGATCCTTTTTTAATGCATTTAAGTAGTTATTTTGGGGAGGAATACCCTCTCCACTTGAAGATTCATTCATCCTCAAAATTCCTCGGAACTTTTCTCTTCTGATCAATAAATATTCACTCAACCTTTTGTTATTGATATATACACATATATATTATGTATATTTCTTTTCTTCCCTCTCTCACCACCACAGGTATACGCACGTAGGATGAAAGATTTAAATACCCTCTCTCTCAGACAGAGACTAATTATAACGCTATAATGCTTATTTATATCCAATCGGATGCAATTCTATCGAACCATATAGGCAAAAAAAAAAAAAAAATAATAATAATAAAAGTTATATATTTTCTGTGCACGAAAGTTCTTTTTTAACTTTTTTTGTTCAAAGTTCTTTATCTGCATTATGAAATGATTTTTTTCATTCTCCGTCTTCTAGACATTGGGCGTGTTTTGAACAAAAAATTTGAAAGTGTTAAAACGTATTGACATAAATTAATAATAATAGAGTTTTATTCATCATTCGAACAATATTTACTCAGAAATAAAATATTTTTATACTAAGAATTAAATATATATTATATTTTGTATACTACGTCATCAAAATCAACTTAATTTGGCAATTTTCGTAACGTCTATAAATTTATTGTTGAGGTTACACGCATATAGATCCAAAAAGCGTTATTAACTTTTCAACGCACAAAAGTTAGAAGAAACTAAATGTGGCTCAGCTTAAGCCAATATATATATATATATATATATATATATATATATATATATAGATACTGATCCTCTCTTTTTTCTGGTCACAACATAATATAAATAAAATGTTTAATGAACAGACAACTATTTTTTTTTTAATATTTACAAAATCTAATGTATTAATTATACATAATACATATGCCATTTATTTTCTGAAATACATACTAAAATATTTTTTTAAACACATATATTATATAGCTGTATTTTTGAAGCCATTACTTTACTAATAAAGACTTTACACTATTAATAGCTGCATTTAAAATTTAGATTTGATATGGGAGTGCTCAGTGCTTTAAGGCGACTTCAACTCTCAATGTTGAGGAACCAGGTTCGAATACTCCCGAGAGGGGAAGGTCAGTTTTGGTCCACTACCTCATATATGATAAGATCCTAGGTTCGAAAGACTAATTTACACACGCTATAATGCGTATATATATCCAGTCGGAAGCTGCAATTCTGTCGAACCAAATAGACAAAAATAAATTTGGGGTGATTAAAAAATAAATTGTTCACGCTCTGATGTAATTAGGATAAAATGCAAAATCTTATACTTCTATTTTAGGAGTTGGTAGGTGTTATATATTTTACTTATATAATCTAGCTCCTAACATAAACCTTATGTTTGCTTACGGAGAAGAAATATCAGTTGACTTGGGTATGAAACAATTAAGTAAAAGGAAACATGCTTTCAAAGCGATTAATTCATTCCTCCCTTACATAAATTGCATAAATTACCAAATGTACAAATATATTCGTAACAACTCATTTATCTTTTTTCCTTTTAACCCTTTACACGCCAACGTTCCACTTTTGGGAACATACTTTTGAAGTCTTCTGCATCGCGTCATATTCAATAAAAACAAAATTGAATGAGTTTATATAATAAATTAAGGCTTAGAAAACAAAATATTTTATGTGTAAATAAACGAAAAACTAATTTTAATACTAGTTTGAGTGCTTTGAAAAAACCGAGTTTATCAAGTTTTGAACTTATCTTTTGATAATAAGAAAAATAGGGTTAAAAACTGGTAGTATTACTATTTTATAACTATTTTGATAAGCAAATATACTAAAGATTTGCATTGAACAATTTTTTTAAATAATATTAATATTTTAGTAGACTAAAATCGACTTTTAAAATGATGTTCCCAAAAGTGGAACGTTGGCGCCTATTGGTACTCATTTTCATGCTCTACGTGTTTGTGTATAATTCTTTGTTTCCCTTTAGTTTACGTACGTTAGTACATATAAGTACATAAAACTAAAAGACAAATGTGTATTATAATTATTTTTATAATGGATGACCGAGTTGAATAGTAAGTTATTAATATTTATAATTTATTTCGATTAATTTTATGATTCAAATGATTTAGAGAATCTATTAAAATATCCCCCATGACTTCCTCAGTTGTGCTATAGAGGAGATCGAAAACATCAAAAGTAAGGAAATCGAGATTGTGGTTCTAGGTTTTCCAACGAATAGTGAGCGGGATATACCTAGTGACGAAGAAAATGACGACGAATATCAGTATCAAGACTCCATTCTTGTTGAAGTAACTGAACATTGACAATTATATGGCAACTCCCAATTAGAAAAATATGAAGTTTTGAAATCTTACCCTTGACATGGTAAAAGAAAATTGTTTCCAGTGTGGTGGATTTTACGAAAAACTTAGCGTGGATAATCCATGATCCTATATCGTGGATTACTAGGTGCAAAAAATTATATCAGGAACAAGTCAGTAAGATTTGGCTATAAAATTTGGATGATGTGTAGCTCCGATGGATATACATAGAATTTCGATATTTAATCCGGAAAACACAAAACCAGGAAGACAATTAGAGTGTATATTTCTGAAATGGGGGGGTAAATATTTGCGACTAGTTATACATGCTCAAAAACGGTGGTGGAATCTTTTTATTCTTCCACTCAATTTGTCGGTTGTGGGAGTATTTAAATTTGGCCAACCAAAACGATAAAATGAGCCATCGACAATTTAGGAGGGATATTGACTCTGATACAACGTCAAAGTAATCGAATGCCTCTTGGAGGAAGTATTTCTAAGTCCACTAGAGTTATAAGACTTGACAGAATAAATATTTTTTTTGTAATCATGTACTCAAGAAAGGTGTGTCTTATATCAGAAAAATACTATAATTCAATGTACAAAGTGTATTAAAAGATTGTACAAGGTATGTAGTCCTATTTATTACAACAATTAAAAGTTCCATTGTCGATGAAAAATGTTGAAAAATACATATATAAAGGAAATAAAGAACAATATTAAAATGTACAAAATTGTAGTACTAGAAGCGCCAACGTTTCCAAAAGTGGAACATACCAAAAACATGACTTAGAATTTAGTCAGCTAAATTTCGTTTGGGGTACATTCAAATAAGGTTAAAGGATGATTATATTTCAAATTTGAAGAAAATCGGATAACAATTCACGGAGCCGCGTTTAAAGGGTTAATGTAGATACCGAAAGCGCTTGACATTCCTTCCCAATCAGAAGTGAGCTCTTACTACTATGGACCCACATCTCTTGCTCTTGCGAGTCGCAAGTGAGGCCTAGGAGATCGCTATGATCCACGAAATCTATTCAGAGCTATCTATGGCTATAGAAAGTAAAGAGAATGAAACAACAAATATATATATCAAACCTGCAATGTTTCTCTTGCTCCAGACTCATTCATCTTTGCAAAAATGATTTAATGTAAAGGAAATTCATTTTACACCTTTCATTTCAAATATATATATATATATATATACTAAGGAATTTATGTTTTTTGAGGTCCTATTAAAAGAGTTTTAAGAGAGAATTTTTAAATAATCAAACATAATTTTAATAAGCATCTTTGACAACATCATTATTTTTCTCAAGTGCAATATACATATATCTTACTTTTGATGCATTTTATCAACTATTTTTCTTGGTTTTTTATTATTGTTCTTAAACAAACCATCACTCACTTCTTCTCATAAAAAATTTCTCGCTCATTTCATGAGTTATTTTTTTTTGTTAACGGAGACACCGGGGATGTCCGGACTTACACTCATTCATTCACGAAACCTCCTCCTCCTCCCGTTATTTCTCTCTAAATCAAAAGGAATGTTTAAATGTCCTCCCAAACTTTATTTCTCTTTCTCCAACAATTCAAGGATCCCCATCTTCTTCTTCTTCTTGCAATTATAATAACCATTATTATTTATTAAGAAGCACCACGTTACCAAGGCCATGTCTGTACCATCATCATAAAAACACACTTAATTTGTTAATATTTATTTTGAAGCCCTTTGATTTAATAAATAAGTTAGCATATTTGGTTTCTTAGCGTTATAGAATACATATATATTTAAAATATCCTTATTTTGTCTATTGGGGAACGGGGGGAAATATGAACGGAAGGATCAATATCTCAAGGTATCTTCATCAAACGGTATGGTTGAACCTTCATTTATAATACTTGGCGTTTAATAAGCGTTTGGTGACTTTTACAGTCTAAGAGTACATAGCATTCATTGAAAACCTCACCAACAGAAGAAGTTGATGACTCACATCCATTGCAATGCAAAAAGAAGGTGACCATTCCTTCCATAAACGAATATTTCCATCTACGAAGGTGCAGAGAGTGTGATTCCATTGAGGAAAAAAATTAATTTTAAAGATTGTAATTTATACTGAGACAACAAAGGAGAAAGGTATAGTTCGAGATATTTGTCAATCCCATTCTGAGATAAAGAACTTGCATGTTTACTGCATGGAAATTTACGTCTGGAAGTCATTGAGGTTTTAAAAAACTAAAATGTATATTTCTCTACGTTGAACAGGCTTCCAATTCCCTGGAATGAATCTACTTAATTCGGCTTATATTATTGTTCACGCTATATAAAGTAAATATTTATAATTGAGTGGTTTATATTGCATTCACTGGATAACTAGGTCAATCCTTACTCCTCCTTAGGAAGACGTGAGGCTCTGGAGTCCTTCGACTCTTTTATATGTATAATATAATAATGTCTTTTAAACAAAATAACAATACATAAAATTCCTAAAATGAAATCAGGACGTGGGGTGAGGCTTTTGGAGGATGAGGATTTGGCGTCAACACTCGGATTATCAGGATCGATTATACCACCTTACTGTAGTATTTATGATCGTAAATTTGAGCGATAATGTCAGTGATTTACTTCACTGAACGTGCTTGAATGATGATATGTTTTATATCCATTTTACTATAAAGTATATAAATTTAAAAATACACTTGTAATTTAATTAAGACTACGAATCTTTAAACTTTTATTTTAAGGTACCTTCACATGGAAAATCACGATTACAAGATATTCGGAGATCACCAGTTTTGTATTAAATTGAGGACATAGAGGTCATAAATGGCCTAGCACCCTAGCAGCTTAACTACATATCTACATGAGATGTAGAAAAATATAAACTTCGTTGACCTACCTTCTAGGATGACAGAGAATCCTTGGTTGTGGGTGTTATGATCAGTCTGGAGCTATTTTAGGAAACGTTTGATAATGGTGATAAGCTTTTGATGAAATTTACCAGGCTGACTCCTTAAACAATAGACAAAAAAAACACCTAGTAACTCATGGAAACAGAATACATTATTTGAAGCAGTGGGGTAGATTTTGTACGATCCATCTGAAAACGACTTCAAAAAGGTAATCATTTATTTATCCGTAAGTGTAGATTTATATAATAAATTTATTTATAATCTGAATTCACGTAGCGTTGAATATGAGGATATTGTTTGGTCTCCATTGATGAGAAAAATAGCATGACCAAAAATACCCATCTTTAGGCATTATTAAAATTTGATTAGTGAGAGGTTGCGTAGTAAAAAGTTGTTATTTTCCAAAACTTTAATTGAGGGGGAAAGACAGGAACCGAAGAAACTTATTTTTAAGTTATCATATGGAAAACAAATTCTCCTGTGAACAAACATAAAAAAATTCGTCTTACCACCTCAAAATCATCAACAAAAATTTGGTCAAAATATAACCTGGAAATTTTAAAAAACCGACAAAAACTTTTGGCTAATAAAATAAGCATGTGGACCACAAATTTTCTGGGAGCTTACAACTCCACTAAAACACTCCTGAGCCCTCAAAACTATTCACTAAAAAAATTGTGAAGATATAATGAATCGTTGGGGAGATACAGGGAAACGAACGAACGAACATAATATTTTTATCAGTATAAATTAAAACTTTGATATAGTTAGTAACTCAATATTATTTAGTTGCGCTAAGAGCGTTATTAATTTTAGTATATGTGTTTTTAGTTTTAAAAATTACACCTATATAGAGTGTTTAAAGTAAATGCACTATTACGACTTTAACAGTTGCTAAATATAAAAGAAACGAGGGGATAAAATCATTTAATAATTTGACAATCAGTTTATCAGTCATTTAAACTTTTCATTTATTATGGAATAGCTTTAAATTTACTTTAATTTCCCCCTCCAATGAAAGATCTTAATTTATTGCATAATGAAACAGCTTTGTAGTTTGTGACTTAAGTTAAACATATTTAACGTTTTCAAAAAAAAATACGTAAAGGGTATCTTGAAACTCAGTACCTTCAAAATTTATTTTAGATAAAAGATGCATCCTTTTACTGCTTTGAAAAAAGGTTATAAGACAAAAAGGGGCTACCAACCACATATTTTAAAATAATCAGCAAACAATTTTCACGCTTAAAAAGTAATAAAAACACGATATTATATTTTTTGGGACAAACTGTTCGTATGTGTTAAAGGATTTAAGGAAATGATTTGATCAGGTTTCCTACAAAGTCTCAGTCCTATCCATATATTTTCAGAATATTGACTCACAAATGTCAAATATGCTTTTCTGATGTATTTATATATTGTTTTAACTTTCCAAGGCTTTATTGGAGTCCCTTCTCTTGGCAAGCGACTTTTAAGTTTAGTTGTAAACATTTCCACAAAACTTTTTTCATTATAGCAAGGTACTTATTAAAAAATACATGAAATAAAGTATATTAACAAGAATCCCTCAGGCAATTTGTATTTAGATTAACATGAATCAACATTTTAACTTAAAATTAAGGAAATCAATTTGATTAATGGTGAAATGGTGAAACATATATGTTTATCGATCTGTTTGCAAAACATGATCTTTAACTTATCTTTTTCTTTTTTGTAATAGTCAAGCACCGTCTTATTTTGAGATGTACCATAAAGAATGGATTTCTTTCGCTATCTGAAAAAGTTAAGAAGAAAGGTCTAAAATTTCAACAGCATTATTTTTATTTCATATTCATCTATTAGGAAAGGTAAAGTTAGTTATACTAGTGGTAAAAATATCTGACAATTGCACCATTTATATTTTCACCAATCTTCCTGCCGAAAATATGATTTTTGCTCCCATTTCTTGATCCGGTACAAGTAGGGTTAGGCAGTCAAAAAGATCCATTCTCCTTCTTGGAAATGGGCGGGAGATATTGTACGATTTGTGCCATCTCGCTCAGGAGTATACCTGAAAGCTCTGAAGAGGATTTTAAGACGTCATCGGGATTTTTTAAAGAATAAATAACGCTGTTTCGTCCATGTATATAAGGTTATAATCTCTTGACAGTAAATATTTCTACAATGTTCATTCATGTTATTTATTTTAACGCAACTGTGAAGAGTATTTTTTATTTCTTTATTATAGTTGTCTTGTATTTTAGTGCAGTTATTTTTTACACTGTCTTATAATATTTGATAGCCGAATAAAAAAGATGTGTTCATCAGGACCATGCCAGGCCACACACATCGTTAGTGACTCGCCACAAGCTCAGGGAGCTTGGTTGGGAGGTTCTTATGCACCACCTTATAGTTCGGACCTGGCACCAAGTGATTACTATCTCTTCCTATCTATGGTGAATGATTTGCTGGTGAAAAATTCGTTTCAAAAGAAGCTTATGAAAATCAACTGTCCCACTTTTTTGCAATAGAGACGATGGTTTCTATAAGAGAGGCATTATGAAATTACCTTCAAAATGGCAACAAGGTATCGAACACAACGATGCAGATTTGACCTAAATCAGATCATTCTAACTATGCTAAATAAAACCTTCAATTTAATGCAAAAATAATGGATTTCTTTTTACAACACCCATTATATATATATATATATATAATATATATATATATATATAATATATATATATATATATATATATATATATATATAAACTAGTACCATAAATCATTTACGACTAATGCAAGGAACTTTAATTTGATAACAAGGTTCATACAATATTCATAGATGAAACCGTTGATACTCTCATTCAAAAGATATAATGACATTTAAGGAGCTCAAGTATACCAAAAAGTATCACTACAACTCAAACAAATAAAAAAAATACATTTAAGCCACGGATTTTGAGAATAAGTTTTTGCTAAAACATCACAATACAAGAAGTGAATATGATAGATGAACTTGCAATGTGACAAAAATCATTAATAAAGGTCAACCCGAAAACAATGATCTCTAGAAATACGTTTGTGCATTATCTTTGCATATTCAAAGTTATATGAATGATAGTGGTGACTTAGAGCCTTTGAACGAAAAGGTTTTTGTTTATATCAATATCACAAAAAACTCTGGGTAGTATATAAAGGTTTGAAGGTTTGCAAAAAAAAATACTTAATTTTTATGACTTTATTTGATTAGAGTTATTATATATAAATATGTATAAATAATTAAACATTATAGTTCAAATTAAAACCCTAAATAAAGTCAAAACAAATTGAAATCACATAAAAAATATAAAATCAATCAAAAGTAGCTACAACCATATAACTATATGTATCACTAAAAAATAATAGCTGAAAAAAAATATCCAAAATTAAAAATACAACAAAAAGAATAAACACTAATCTATACAATAAGCGGCGAGCGTCTGTGTTTCCGTCCGGACTGAAATCTCTTAAACTAATGGACCGTTTTAGATGAAAATTGGCACACAGATGCATCTTGACACTGTGATGGTTCTGGGCTAGGTTAGATTTGATCAGACCAGATTTGTGTCTGTGAGAGGGTTTTGCGGTTTGCATGGATTTTTGAGGGTTAGGAGGCTCGGGATGTAATTAGATGTTTTGTGGAGTTTGGCCGTAGGCATCTTTTGATATAAACAAAAACTAAGGCCTAGCGGCCTTGCAAAGGCCTGAAAAAAGGGTTGGAAAGTTTTGGTTGTCCATAGTTCGTAAGTGAGATGTTTTAGAGACAGAACGCAAACTAAAAGTTATCTGCATCTCTGCCCAAAGAACCTGGATCCAGAAACTACCGGACCCAGATTATGGACATTTCCTTAACTTTTGATTATTTCTTTCCCATTTCGAAAAAAAAGCTAATCTGAAAGTATATCAAGAATAGGGTTTCCAATCGGGTCCAACAGAAGTTTCCCGGAAAACCGGACGGCCTGTCGGGAAATTCAAGAAAACCTCTGGGGCGACTTTTAATACAAAAAAAGTTCAAAACAAAATAAACGAAATGAAGGCCTTGCAAAATAAGCCTAGGTTGGTTAAGTCAATGTCCGGCCTCCGGGACATATTTGGGCCGGGATCCGGATTGTTTTAAAGTTGCAGTTTTTCGCAATTTATTTTTGCACAATAATATTCAGCTTCCAAAAGGGAGCAACTTTGATGTATTCAGTATCCGAATCCGAGGTCGTTAAGACCCTCAAATCCGGGATTGAATATTAGGTCCTATTTCATGGACGAAGCGGAATATTTTTGAAATCCTAAATTTTGGGGGGCCTTCTGTGGGTTGTCTGTTGAGTTGATCGCATCAAAGTTATAAAATAGTATCTATAGAGTGTGACATTTAATAAGTTCGTGTAAGATAAAAAATTTATTTTAGTTATTAACTTTTGAGTTTTGGCATAAAAACTGGGAAATGGAAAAGTGTTTTTTTCTCCACTCCTGGGAAACTCACAGATTTCAACTTGAGTTCATAAGAAGGAATTTAAAGAGATCATAAGGGGGCGCAGCCCCCTTATCAAGCTGGAGACTGCGCGTAGCGCAGTTCTTCAGCTTGTTATATATAACGTTATAAAAAGTTCATAAAATAGATGTTAAATTAAAAATCAATGAAGCTTTCTTATTTGACACTTTGGAAACCTTTATAAAGTTTTAATAGGCGTCTCAGAAGCCGTAAGCTCACCTTTGAGCCGTTTGAGTAGAATCGTAGAGTGTTCCAGCGTAGCTAAAACGTCCCTGAGAGATCCGGTATCCTGATGGTGAGAGCCGAGTATCGGGCCGAAGATGACATTAGAATAGCCCTTAAGGCCTTTGATCCAGCGGTTGAGCCGTTGATAGTTTTTCATGCTCCGGATGCAAGAGAGAGCAAACTCGATGGCTTTCGATTTAGAGTTGCCATTGTTAGGATTAGAAGTGGTTCCGAACAGAAGTATTGGAGTTACATATTTTTCACTTAATCCCTCTCAGATTTAATTTAAGGAATTGTTCGCCACAATCCTTACATGGAGTATTGAAGAATAGTAGTCCTGATGATATTTGGAATGTGCAGTGAAACGTTTGCCATAATTGACTTTTTTTTACCGAGGACATTATCCTTTTTATCCAAGTTTTAGGAAGTCGTAGATTTTTTCAAAACTTTCCCACAATTGTATTTGCTTTCTTTTCGGGTACTCTTCGTAGGGCATCCTTAAATGCCAGGGCATGGAACTATATGGTGAACAGCTGCTATTTTAAGCTTAAAAAAGAATTGTCCCCAGTTAAAAATAGATTTTTTGTTTAAGTCATGAAAGATATGATGTCCGAGTCGAAAGCTTCAAGTTCTAAAATTTTAAGTCTTTAAGATTTGTGAAGAGAATTTCACGTATTTTTTCACGAATGATGTCAATTGTTGAAGAAGCATAAAATAAGTGTGTTTTCTTTCCAGAGGATTCTTTGGGAAGCAACTAGGACGGTGAGAATCGTTCCATTCTCTTAATAAGAGTCAGTACCAATCATGAACCAAGTGTAGGCATAGTGCATAGTAATATAAGCTCGCCATTCTTGTTCCAGATTTCTTGAAAGGTCTATACATATTTCTGTATAGATTCTAGGAATTTTTGTAGAAAGATGTTACAAGCCACCACCCACAAACTTTTGGGCCTTTTGAGAGATTGTACATAGCTCTTATGGAAGAGTTTAGAAAGCCATGTAATTTCTTCCTCCATGATTTTATAATTATACAAATTTGAATAAAAATCAATGAAAATCATAATTGTAATTGGTTTGATACATTTATATTGGAAATTGTCTTAATTATGTTTGAATGTTTGATGACAAATAGATTTTTACATATTCATGCTTGTAATAAAAGTTTCAATTTTTATCAGCAGCACCATATATTTGAAATATAAAGTTATAATTAATATTGGTACTTGGGATAGAAATTACAATTTTAGTAGAATAAAATTATATTTATTTATATAAAAATTTCGAGGGTAATTTTCTACCATATCGTGGTTGGGTGATTAAACATTTGAATAGTTGCGAGATTTTTAATTCGACAAAAATATAATATTGTGTTACAAGTTCAACAATCAAGGTAGCTGATCTGCTGAGATTTTATTGATGGGGCTGGGGGGGTTATTGTGTGGAATCATTGAAAGATATTATTTATCTTAAAAAGGATTATCCTCTAGGCAGTGCGTTTCAAAAAAAACGCGGAAAATTTTCTTGCTCGTGTAATGGCTTATTTCTAGTGCATTCGTATAGATACTGGCATTTTTTATACTTATTTGAAAGCAATTTTACAGAGCTTTCAGATAATCCCATATTGTTGATGTGGGACTTCCTGTTGACCTTGAATTTTAGGGTCAAATCATATGGATTATTACCATTTGAAATTAAATTGGAAACTGTGGCAACATGCTTTGTCCGATCAAAGCGAAATTTTGGCCAATTATACGTAAGTATTGGTAGTATTGATCGCACCACTATTTTTCTAGAGTATGGATATCGAGGACATGAAGTCCAAAATATCCTTTTACCTTAGTTCCTGTTTTAAACAGATTTTGATAGGTTGCGTTGAAAGAATAAAATAGTTCCGAGTTCACATAAACCAATCAAGACACAGCTTTCAAATGAGCTATTTTGAATTAAAATTGGAGTACTTTGAGCTGAGATAACAACAAAATGGAAGTAAAACGAGAGCGTGTGTCAGCTCTCCTGGCCGCTGGGGCTCAAAGTCAAGGACATCTGCAAGGCCGAAAATGTGGGTAAAACCCTTGTGTACAGTGTTAAGACCCTCGTAAAGAAAGGAGAACCTCTAAATCGCAGTCTGGGTCTGGACGACCAGCCAACATAGAACAAAAGGCAGCGATCGTGGCCACAGTTAAGGACACGCCCACTGTGTCTTGCTCAATGGTGGCCAAGGCCCTTGGTGCGTCGAAAAACAAGTTTGTGCGAGCTGTGAGGAATGCTGATATGAAGTTTTATATTCCTCGACGCCGTCAGCTACTTTCAGCGTCCTCCAAGGACTCCAGAGTGAAGAAGGGCAAGAGAATATTGTCATGGCTGAAGAAAAATCCCCGTGTTGTACGCGTATTCAGCGACGAAAAATTCTTTGTTGTAGATCCATCCAGGAACATGCAAATGACAGATATGTTGCCAGTTCACCTAGCAAAGTCCCTCCCCACCTCCAGACCAAGCATCCAGCTGGTGTCATGGCCCTGGGCGTCGTGGCCAGCGACGGCAAGTCCATGCCCTTGCACTGGTTCCCCCATGGCCTCAAAATTGGCACAGATCAGTATTAGAGGTCATGAGGGATGTTGTCAAGCCGTGGTGGACTCAACTTACCCTGATGGTAATTATGTATGGCAACAGGACTCCGCACACTTGCCCATAGAGCCAAGAAAACTCAGGAGTGGTGTAAGGGCAACTTGGAAGATTTTTGGGCATGGCAAATGTGGCCTCCCTCCTCCCCAGACCTGGCCCCCCGCTGGACTATGGAATTTAGGGCGATCTAGTAGAGGAGGGCATGCAGAATCCGTCATCCAAATGTTGAATCCTTGAAGGATGCGGTCAACGATCAGTGGCCACCACATCCGAGGCCACCATCATCAGGGTCTGTGCGCGCCTTCCGCCCCCGTTTGGAGCGTATGTTGGCCGCAGAGGGTGGACATTTTGAAAATTACTGTCAATATATATATTTATAACCCAGAAAATTCATGTGTTTTATAATAAATTATTTCTCGAGATATTCACCTTCAATTTTGACCTAGATTTTTCCGCGTTTTTTTGAAATGCACTGTATATGTAT
>CP045893.1:29694342-29730785 GCA_013387185.1 Caligus rogercresseyi
TTACTCTTCGAGTTTCATCTACAAAGGCTCACGTTTGGAAATATTTTTGCATGATTATATATTTCTCCTGATCAACCCAAGATGATATCATCTCCTTTGGAATTCTGAATCTTGAAGAAAGAGGACTTCCTATGGCTTCCTTGTGGTATTTAACTAAGGAGCTTCATGCAAATTTACACATGCAACAAAAATCAACAGCAAAAAAAGGTCGGACTAATTTACCATAATTCATATAGAGTTTTATTCACTGATTCCAAATATGGTATTCATTTTTCAAAGTTAGTGATAAATTCAGAGCTAAATGGATTTCAATTTTTTTAGCATTTTTTAGATTCAGAGCCATTTTTGGCATACAAGGACTGAAGTATAGAAAAATAAAAAGCAATGATTTGATAGAGCTTAGATCAAAGTACTCATTTCAATTTTTACTTCGTCTCTGGCACATTTAAACTTTAAAATATATGTCATTTTGTACGAAAAATGAAGGGTTTTTCTTAGAGACTCACTGATCCTCACTGTTCCTCACTCAAAGGTCTTACATGATTAAAAATTCATATGAATATGAAGAAAAAATATCAAGCTTTAATTTGATATGCTTAATGTTCTATAAAATGCCTTATTTTAATCAAAATTAGCAAATGAATATTTTTTAAATCCTCTCCATTTTGCCCTTTTTTAGAGAAATTCATAACTCACCCAGTGAGATAGAAACAGAGAGAAACTGACGTCACAATGTATGTAAACAATAAAGAGTAATTTTCCTTCTTTCATTGGAATTTGAGTGTTTTTTCCCGGAAATCTTCTGAGGATCCAGGATTCCTAATGAGTGGCCTGCCGGCTGTGCCGTCGAACACAACATTTGTGAGAAGAATTCATCGTGACACAGCCTCGGATCAAGCATGGAGCAAAGAGTGGAAGCTTAGGAGGACATGACTCCCCAGAGGGTGCTTAGCCTATTCTCTTTGCATCAAAGAGGATGATGAGTCGGAGACAGACAGACAAACCCTCAAGGACATTACCCCCCCCCCCCCCCCTCCTCCTCTCTCTCCTTAAGGCTGGTTGGCTGGCTTATTCCGTCTGCTCAAAGAAGATGACGTGTCGGGCACCCCGGAGGGAGGGAGGAATGGACTCCCGTGAGAGAGAGAGAGAAAGAGTCATTGCCTTTGTCCTGTCTACCTACTAGCCTATTCTATCGGGGAGTCTCCTTTTCAAGTGAATCCATCGTTTTTTGCAGCAGAAAAATGAATTACTTACGTTTTCGTTTGCAAAATTCACCTTTTATTAACTATGCAAAAGATACAGGGGACGACCTCCCTTCCAGTCACCCACCCACGTCCTTTAAACTCATAGCCGCCGCCCCGAGGAACCCAAGAGTGTACTTCCAAGATAAAAACAAGACATCCAACAACACAATCCTTTCAACAGCCACAAATCACAATGATACACATAATTCATTTATGATACGCGCAGTTATCTGCCCACCGATCCGTCGCCGTCCTTTATTCCGGGGAGGGGGGGGGGGGGGTCCACCTGCCCTACATCCACTCATACTGAAACAGAGCACCATTTCAACAGTAGCCGCCGGGCATGCCATGAAGATACCACACAAGCGACCCTGCATGGACCTGGGGAGAGACTCCCATCCCCCACACACTCTAGAAGGCGGACCAAACACCACCACGCCCTCGCCTGCATTGGCCTCACTCTTCAGTCACTCTAAATCCATTCTTGGGAACTAAGCAAAGACTTTCCAACACTCTCAGGTGGAAGCCATCTCCCCCATGGGGCCCGAGTCCTCTACGGAGCGCTATGGCATCCGCTCCACCAAGGACGACCTCCTCCAGATGATTTCAAAGTGGACAGGGACATCGCAAAGGCCGAGTCACAAATCGTCAATCTAACCCTTCTCAATAAGCATTCCATTTACAATCTGCCCTCGAACACGGAGAGTCATTGTTTTTTTATTGTCCACCTACATCAAAAAGGAAGTTTATTCGGAGTAAGCCTATTCTATCAGGCAGTCTCCTTTTCAATCCATGGTTTTTTGTAGCAGAACAATGACTTACTTATGTCTTCGTTTGCATTTTTTAAATTAATTTATTAAAGAAATATACAAAAGCTATTTAAAATGTAATTATTATTATTATTTTGTACTTGACTTTGAGTATGTAACATAGAAGTCTCATGAACAAATATTTTTTATTTTAAATTGAGGCAAAAATTTCTTCTTTTTTAATTAGATGTATTAGAATGGGAAGATTATCTGAATCGTAAAGGGGTCTCATTCCAGATGAAAGGTTAGAAAATGTAAGTCTTGATTTAGAAGTTGTATTATTACGAAACACATCTTTAAAGAAATAGCAATCGTACAATAACTTTTACGGCTCTCTTCTAATCATTGGGACTGCAAATTTAAAAGTTGATTGCCGCTTATTGAACCTGATTTGATATGCATTAAAATGAAAAGGAATTAAGTACACTATACAACACTTGTTTTTTGACTTCTTGATTTCTAAAACTCATATAGGGGGTTTTACACTGCTGAATCAGGAAATGTCATCAGTTTCTTTTTATCAGGTCAGGTTTTGATGTTATATATGAATGCGTATTTTCTGGTTAATGCTAAGTATTTAAAGGCCACTTCAGACGGTTATGTTATATTGCTCCATTAATATTAGTCAAGAGCTGAGACTTAGATATACGACTAACGCCAGTGCTTTCTTTACTGCCCATCAATTTCGCAAATTAACAAAATGTCTTCGGCAGGAAGATCGTGTAGATATAAGCCCGATGTGTTCTGCTACATATGTGGAGAATACACCATTTCTTCTTATAGGAAACCAGTCACAAGTTTTATAAGCCGTGCTTACCATGCTTATTTTGGTATCAAACTGAGCGACCAGGATAAAGCTTGGGCCCCACATATGGCGTGCAAGGCATGCACCGAAACTCTACGTCGATGGACAAATGGCAAGAAAAGTCTGAACTTTGGAATTCCCATGGTTTGGAAGGAGCCAACAAACCATGTCACAGACTGCTACTTTTGCGCTATTGATTTGAGTGGGATGAACAGAAAGAAGCGGGACAGCCTCAAATATCCTGATGTTCAATCAGCACGCCGTCCTGTAGCCCACAGTGAAGAAATTCCAGTGCCTATCTTCGAAGAACTTCCTAACATTAGTGACGAAGATGCCTCAAGTGTTGAAGAACCTGAAGAAGAAGAAATGGTTTTTGAAGATGATACTCCACATCCATTTTCCCAAAAGGAATTAAATGATCTAGTTCGTGATCTAAACTTATCAAAGGAGTCTGCCGAACTGTTGGCATCAAGATTGAAGGATAAAAACCTTCTATCTGACAGTGCTCGCGTCAGTTTTTTTCGTACTAGGCATCAAGAATACCTCCGTTTTTTCTCCGAAGAAAAGGACTTGGTATACTGTGCCGATATTGGACAGCTTCTGCTCGAGCTTGGAGTGTCGCATTATGACCCCAAAGAGTGGAGATTGTTTATTGATAGCAGCAAGCGATCACTTAAATGTGTTCTGCTCAACAACGGCAATCAGTTTGCCTCTATACCCCTGGCTCATTCGACAACACTGAAAGAAAACTATGAATCGGTGAAGTATGTGTTGGAAAAAATTTGCTATGATCAGCATAAATGGCTTATTTGTGTTGACTTGAAGATGGTGAACTTTTTGTTGGGACAGCAGTCTGGCTTCACCAAGTACCCATGTTTTCTGTGCATGTGGGATAGTAGGGACCGCGCTCAGCATTACACAAAGAAGGACTGGCCTATGCGGGAGGAATTGGTGCCTTGCAAAGAAAAGAACATCACCAACAACCCTCTGGTGAGCAGAGATCGAATAATCTTCCCCCCACTGCATATCAAACTTGGTCTAATGAAGCAGTTGATCAAGGCTGTGGACAAAGACGGTGACTGCTTCACTTACTTGTGCCAAACTTTTTCCGGATCGACCATGGCGAAGTTAGAAGGTGGAATCTTTAACGGTCCACAAATCCGTCAGCTCATCAGGGATCCAGAGTTCGAATATTCAATGAACGATTTAGAACTGGAAGCATGGAAGGCATTTGTTCTGGTCGTGAAGAATTTTCTTGGGAACAATAAGGCCAGAAATTACAAAGAAGTAGTCAACAACATGCTGATTGCTTTCAGAAACCTGGGCTGCAATATGAGCATCAAGGTTCATTACCTATTTTCACATATGGACCGATTTCCTGAGAACCTGGGTTCTATGAGTGACGAGCAGGGAGAGAGATTTCATCAAGATATGAAGGAGATGGAGACCAGGTATCAGGGTCGTTGGGACGCAACCATGATGGCTGATTACTGTTGGACTCTGAAGAGAGACCTCCCTGCAACTCAGCATTCCAGGAGTTCGAATAAACGGAAGTTTAAGCCCTGAAGTTTTAAAAATAGGTGGTAAATAATTTAAATGTTCCTCTAAATTATTATAACATTTTTTCTATTGCTGACGCATAATAACCCACGAATCTTCGATTTCATTAAAAAAATATTATCTATTCTTATATTTTATAGGAACACTTAAATTATTTAACTCAACTAAATTATTATCATACTTATTTTATTCCGGTGCTAAAAAAAGGCAACATGCAATTTACATGTATTTATAATTTATAATGGACATAATTCAGTTTAAAATATACAATCAGATAATTAATAGATGTTGTTGAAATATCATTTTTTATTATATTAAAAATATGGGACGATACAGATGAAAAGTCAGCTGATAATGAACAAAAATGTTAAGAATTTTTGTGACAAAATGGCTCTTTAAAATCAATTTAGCATTAAAACCTGACCTGATGAAGATAAACGGATATCATTTCCTGATTAAGCAGTGCAAAACTTCTAGATAAGTTGTTGAAATCTAAGCCACTATCAAGAATTAAAAAAGAAATAGTTTACTGAGTAATTTATTGTTTTTTTATTCAGGCTCTAAAAATTTACATCACATAATATATGTACATATAAAACGTAGAAGAGGAATTACGTACTTTGACATCATTGAGCATTTTAGTTTAAAAAAATTCCCCGCCTGATAAGCCTTTCAGCACATATTATAAATTAATAACAACCGATTAGAGCATCTAAAAGGAAAGCTAATGAGGGCTATCATGACAAACAAAGTATACAAATGTAAAAGTTCTATCAAAAAAATCATTTTTAATGCTTCATACGATTTAATAATTATTTTTAACATTGATAATTACTTAGTAGAAACTTTGGGGTATAATTTGATCAAATCTTCACCATACTGCCATCCAGATCCGAAGGCATTTGGGATTCAGCAGTGCAAAACCACTAAATAAATTGTTGAAATCTAGGCAACAATCTATAAGTTAAAAGAATGTTTACAATGTAATTAATTCCTTGTTATTTTCATGCACCTTAAGTTCAATGAGCGACAATCAGGTTTTAAATTTACTGTCCCAATGATTTGAAGTTAATCGTAACAGTTCTTGTACGATTGCTATTTCTTTAAAGACTAGCTCATTTCAGCTCCGTGGCTAAGGCTAGGTCCTTTGGGCGGCTGGGTGGACAACACGTAGTGTAAAGAACTTTCTAAAATCCTGTCACAATTACAGCGTAGGAATGCATCTTCTAGTTCTCCAGCTTCTGTTCTTAAAGTTGCTTGATGTCTGTCTCTAGCAGATGGCCCGTCGGGTGCCCAGGCGTTGTTCCCGGAGGGCATAATGTAAATGGAATGCTTATTGAGAAGGGTTAGATTGACGATTTGTGACTCGGCCTTTGCGATGTCCCTGTCCACTTTGAAATCATCTGGAGGAGGTCGTCCTTGGTGGAGCGGATGCCATAGCGCTCCGTAGAGGACTCGGGCCCCATGGGGGAGATGGCTTCCACCTGAGAGTGTTGGAAAGTCTTTGCTTAGTTCCCAAGAATGGATTTAGAGTGACTGAAGAGTGAGGCCAATGCAGGCGAGGGCGTGGTGGTGTTTGGTCCGCCTTCTAGAGTGTGTGGGGGATGGGAGTCTCTCCCCAGGTCCATGCAGGGTCGCTTGTGTGGTATCTTCATGGCATGCCCGGCGGCTACTGTTGAAATGGTGCTCTGTTTCAGTATGAGTGGATGTAGGGCAGGTGGACCCCCCCCCCCCTCCCGGAATAAAGGACGGCGACGGATCGGTGGGCAGATAACTGCGCGTATCATAAATGAATTATGTGTATCATTGTGATTTGTGGCTGTTGAAAGGATTGTGTTGTTGGATGTCTTGTTTTTATCTTGGAAGTACACTCTTGGGTTCCTCGGGGCGGCGGCTATGAGTTTAAAGGACGTGGGTGGGTGACTGGAAGGGAGGTCGTCCCCTGTATCTTTTGCATAGTTAATAAAAGGTGAATTTTGCAAACGAAAACGTAAGTAATTCATTTTTCTGCTGCAAAAAACGATGGATTCACTTGAAAAGGAGACTCCCCGATAGAATAGGCTAGTAGGTAGACAGGACAAAGGCAATGACTCTTTCTCTCTCTCTCTCACGGGAGTCCATTCCTCCCTCCCTCCGGGGTGCCCGACACGTCATCTTCTTTGAGCAGACGGAATAAGCCAGCCAACCAGCCTTAAGGAAGAGAGAGGAGGGGGGGGGGGGGGGTAATGTCCTTGAGGGTTTGTCTGTCTGTCTCCGACTCATCATCCTCTTTGATGCAAAGAGAATAGGCTAAGCACCCTCTGGGGAGTCATGTCCTCCTAAGCTTCCACTCTTTGCTCCATGCTTGATCCGAGGCTGTGTCACGATGAATTCTTCTCACAAATGTTGTGTTCGACGGCACAGCCGGCAGGCCACTCATTAGGAATCCTGGATCCTCAGAAGATTTCCGGGAAAAAACACTCAAATTCCAATGAAAGAAGGAAAATTACTCTTTATTGTTTACATACATTGTGACGTCAGTTTCTCTCTGTTTCTATCTCACTGGGTGAGTTATGAATTTCTCTAAAAAAGGGCAAAATGGAGAGGATTTAAAAATATTCATTTGCTAATTTTGATTAAAATAAGGCATTTTATAGAACATTAAGCATATCAAATTAAAGCTTGATATTTTTTCTTCATATTCATATGAATTTTTAATCATGTAAGACCTTTGAGTGAGGAACAGTGAGGATCAGTGAGTCTCTAAGAAAAACCCTTCATTTTTCGTACAAAATGACATATATTTTAAAGTTTAAATGTGCCAGAGACGAAGTAAAAATTGAAATGAGTACTTTGATCTAAGCTCTATCAAATCATTGCTTTTTATTTTTCTATACTTCAGTCCTTGTATGCCAAAAATGGCTCTGAATCTAAAAAATGCTAAAAAAATTGAAATCCATTTAGCTCTGAATTTATCACTAACTTTGAAAAATGAATACCATATTTGGAATCAGTGAATAAAACTCTATATGAATTATGGTAAATTAGTCCGACCTTTTTTTGGCTGTTGGCCAGTGTTATTCTTCAAAGAATACTCTGTCCTTCTATTAAGTGTTGAGTGCCCTTTGCCTCCTCTACATAGATTCATATATAAAAATGAGGGCTAGAAAGGCACTTTTTAATTTGACTATCATGCCACATGGATAGGAGAGCATTGGGTCTAAATCTGGACATATTTTTGAAGGGTGGCATGAAATTTACAAGTAAGGTATGTCATCTTGTCTTAACAGTGACCTTTTAACGAGTCTAAAAATGGTTTGGAAGAAAACTTTTTTCATTAATTACACAGGTTAACAAAATCAACTAAAAAATTAGGTTAGACTAATTCTCACTACTTCTTATAGAGTTTTATCCACTGATTCCGAATATGGTATTAATTTTTCAAAGTTAGCGATAAATTCAGAGCTAAATGGATTTCAAATTTTCAGCACTTTTTCGATTCAGAGCCATTATTGACATACAAGGACTGAAGTATAGAAAAAATAAAAAGCAATGATTTGATAGAGCTTAGATCAAATTACTCATTTCAATTTTACTTGGTCTCTGGCACATTTAGACTTTGAAATATATGTCATTTTGAAGTTGTATTTTCAGGGTGAAAAATAGACATCTATCTTTTAATCATCTCGAACATATCACCAAGAACAATCATATTACAAAATGTGACACCCTACTTAATATTTTGGCCTTCTTAAATTCATTGACATCAAACTCTTCCACCAATCAACTATTTAGCTTGGAAAATGAATTAAACACAGCTTTAAATCATTTTACAAAAATATTGCCCCATTTGGACTAAGCAAAAGAGAAGAAATTTAACTTTTTGATTGAACAATTATCCGTGTTGTTTAAATGTCCACAACAACGGACATACAGTCCTGCCTTGTACGCCTTATCTATGTCCTGGAAAGGTTTCTCAACGAGTCTTTATAGAGATCTACGTAAAGAAGTTATCACAATACGTCGCCTTACGGAACTTTCTTCGTCTTTGAATTTAGAAACTGGATTGGCTGACTCTACAATAACTTACCTAAAGGCTCGCTTCAAGGCTCTAAGTCAAAATAGAGATACAAATATTAGTATAATTTTTGACGAAACATATTTTACAAAACGAGTTGAATATTTTGCTGGGAATTTTTATAGGGTGGATGATGATCAAGTAACTAAGACCCTATTTTGTGTCATGATTGAGAGCCTTCATTCAGTTTATCATGACATGATAGTTATGTAGCCTGTTTCGACTTTGAATTCTGGAACAGTTAAAAAGATCATCTTTGATCAAGTGATCAAAGTTGTTACGGAAATTGGATTTATTGTTCGAGCCACAATTTGTGACGCCCACAAAGTGAATCAGAAAACATATTCCATAGAATTATGCCATGGAAGCATCAAAACTTTTATTCATCATCCTCTGACTCCGGATAGGAAAATGTATTTATAACGTGTTCCTTTGTTTATTCATTTTTTCAGAAATTCAAAATTCAAAAAGTATCTTCACAGAGTTGATTTCTTCCCCTTCTTCAAAAAATATTTTTGTTCTTTCGTTTTTTAAACTTTGGAAAATGCTACTTACGCTTTGGAAATTATTTTAGCAGAATGCGAAGAAGACCATTCCTTTGAAAAAAAAATCCGCAAATCGCTGCTAAATTTTTAATTGTATGTCCAAAAAATATGTTTCGGAAATCAATGATCAAATTCACAAAAACAAAAGAAAAACAAGCAGTCAAAATATGACAAATAATTCTAAGAGATTGAAAAAACTTAAAGGAGAATAAACAAAATGTATGTATGTTATTATAATTTTCCAGAATTCTTAAATGTATCTATGTTTATTTAATATATGTCCATAAAATTTGTAAATAGTAAAAATATATATTTCGTTCTCAAAATCATAGTTTGTTATGAAATAAATAAGGAAAGGGGAGAATGTACGCGTATTCTCCTTTTTCTTTTTTTGATCCCTCATCGTATTTTCCTCGCGAGCCTTCTTTTCCTTGTTGTTTTAGTATTAATTGCATCTGCCTACAAACATAATAGAAGTATTAAGTAAAAATTACTGCATGGGAATCTTATGGATTTAAATGAACCTGGGGCCAAGCATCCGCATGTAATCCGGCATTTATCATAATATTCTGGATTAATGCAATGATTAGCATTCCTAACGCAGTCAGGCTTGTTATCCAGACATATGTTCACTAAAAAAAAACAATTATGTATATTATAATGAATTAGGAAAGAATAATTCTTACAAACAATACACTTCGGGAAATCCCTTCAACCCCAGGACTACGGCTACATGCGGCTCATTGATATCATGGAAGACCTACCCGGCTCCCTTCAGGTCATAGGTCGCGGGTCTCGAGCCTTTCTGACCCTCAGCCATCGGGAGTAGATTGGGCGGTTCACAAGGGACCTTCGACGAGTCCTTCTCTCGCAGAGCAAGAGATGCATTCGCCTTCGGGAGTTTCCAGGGCTCTATGAAAAAGAATTTGAGAAGACGCTCTGTATAAGGAACTATG
The DNA here is from genome assembly GCA_013387185.1 of Caligus rogercresseyi. NCBI lineage: Eukaryota > Metazoa > Arthropoda > Copepoda > Siphonostomatoida > Caligidae > Caligus > Caligus rogercresseyi. The sequence continues at coordinate 29,704,319 of CP045893.1, forward strand.
GTGTCTGCTCTCTTGAAGATATACTTCCTTTTGTCTCGACAGAGGCACATATATTCCTTCGTCGATCACAGGTCCCGGAGAAAGCGTCATACACATAGCGGCCTTTGACTACTCTGCTGCCTTCGACACGATCTCTCCATCATCCCTCCTTGACAAACTTCAGTGGATGGAGATAGGGGCACACACTTTAATCGGGTCCTACATGAAGGGTAGGACCCAACGGGTGTGCTGGAACGGCGCCTTGTTAAAGCCTGTCGAAGTCAAGATCGGAGTTCCACAGGGATCCTGCCTCGGACCTCTTCTCTTCATCCTCCTCACAGCCGACCTGCCGGAAAAAGTCTGCAAGACTGCTTCAAACTGGCCGGGCTTGGAGTCTTCCTCTACGCGGACGACACCTCGGTTACCGTCGAGGCTACCACGTGGGACGACGTGAAGGCTGCCACCAGGGCTCTAGAGGAAGACATGGTTGAGTACTCCAGGGACAACGCACTCCATTTGAATTCTGCACCTTAAGAATCCGCAAGCCATTGGCACGCTGGGATTGCTAGGGGTCGAGATCGACAGAAATGGGGCGTTCGGCACTCACCATGCCAACGTGCTGAACGAGCTTAGGAGGAGACCGGTGCAATCCGCAGGCTTGCGTCCGTCCTCCCAAGAGGCAAGCTCCTTAACGAGATTGCAAGAGCACTCGTTATTGGAAAGCTCAATATCTGCGCGTGGGTCACCCGGCGTTCCCAGGGTTATCAAGACCAGAGCAGGCGCGAACTCGGTGCGGGAGACAACACTGCGGCTCAGGTCATCCTCAACGACCTGGCTCGAACGTTGAATGGAGTGCGGCGAAGCGACCGGATCAGGGCGTCGGACCTCTTAGACCGTTGCGGCCTCCCAACGGTGAACGAGGTTGCCACCTCCCAATCGGCAATGGCAGCCTGGAAGGTCTCCAATGACCCCACCTTCCACTCGCCGAACTGCTCGTCGGCCACAACGAAAGAACGAGAGGGGCAGCTCTCAATCTAAAGAAAGCCTCAACGTCGCGGAGTGTGGCCGCCAAGAACAAGGCGGGCTCGTGGAGCTGATTCCTAGTCGAATTTTAAATCTCGTCTGGATTGTTTATTCATTTAAAGTATTTATTATTTATTTAAAATTTATTGCTGTGTTTTGTTTTTTAAATGTTTATTAGTAGCTCAGCAATGAGGGAGGCCTCTATCGACTATTTCCATAGAATCAAGCCTACACCACGCCCTCAGAAAACTCATCTGAGTAACCTTAACTGCGGTGTCAGAGCCATATTCATAGAATATTTGGCATTTGTTAGTTTGTTCTCTTTTTCATACAATCTAGCAAAACTTATTGGCTTTAACTTTGCAAAGACCTACCTTAATACCAAACAAATGTCCACCAGTGAGTCATGTACAACATTTAATCTGATTCCGTAACTGAAGGTTAGACCGCTATCATAATTACTCTTACCGTTACAAGAGGTATAAGCAAATATCATTATGAATGTAAAAGAAGTATCCTATACATTTTTATATTAAACTTAAAAGCTATCCTCAAAATCAGATAATTGGGAATTTAAAATGTCAACGAAAGTAGGAAACAAAAAAAAAGTATGAAAAGAACTACTAAATTGTAGAATATTAAATAAATCAAATATACTCTTCATTATAAACATATTCTATATTTGACATGTATTGTAACAAGTATGTAACAATACGCAGTAAAAACTTAACCGTAGAGTTGGAGTTGGTTCTGTGCTTGGGGTTGAAAGAGCTAGAAGAAAATTTATAATCGTTTACTTTAAATACCAATGTGATTTATATATATAATCTTACAACTTACGTATTGAAATACCCGTATTTACTGAGGCCTATGAAATAAAAAGTGAATCACAAATAGATACATTAAGTTATTTCAAATTAGATTGTTGTGGAGTTATATAAGGACATAAATTCACAAAAAACCTTGTAAAAAAGTTATTGGTACACCAAAACGTAGGCAAACTATCTCATTATGCTGAATAGGAATTTTTGTTCATTTATGATAGACATATAAAATATACTTTTTTATCAGCTAAAAATCTTATGACTGAGGGGCAATCTCTCCAGAATCCTAGGATCACCAAATCTCTGAAGAAATAGTTTATTTTCCTTGGGGTGGTATAAAATATCAATAGTATGATTGAAATAGACTTTAGGCTCTGACTTATAAATTAATCTTCCAACTCTGGGTTAATTAAAAGTGACCCCATGTGTATCCAATGAAAAAGATATGAGGACGTATGATAAATCTCCATTCTCTGCTATGGTAAACCCCTATATAAGTCACTACTTTGTGGTAATATTTGGCAAAATATTCCTAAGGAGGCATAGTCCTCCATCAATGCAGTTTTTAGGACGTTTAAGAGAAGAAACATAGGATTTTGAAAGAGTGAGTTAAGCCAACGTCCTTCTTCCTCTAAGACTAATTCACCTAGAGATGAGATAGAAGTAGCCCTATATAAAACAAGAGGAACAACTCTACAATTGTAGAGATCAATTCTTTTTGACAAAGAAAATACCTCGCCGCAGTCTTAATTTTTCTTATATCTTAGAATCCATTTGGGTCAAGTTATAACTTGAAATACCATATCTACTTCTCTCAGAAGTACTTTGTAAATTTAATCATGCATAAACCAGTCTTTGTCAAGACATTTCAGTTAGTAATTAAAAATTAAATCATTTATTATAAGATCAGGATTTTTTTTTTTAAATATATATACAATATGCACTGTTTTGTTTATTCAGAAAGTACTCATTAATAACAGAGGATTGAGATAAATTAATAGACTAATGCTATTTGAAATCTATTTCATTAAAAATAAAATAATTTATAAAATATATCTTAGTAATGTCTCTTGTACTAATATGTAAGTATAGCTTTACTTCCAAACTGTCCCCCATGAATAAGAATACCATAATCGTTTACTCATTGAATTTTTTCCATGGCAAAGGTCTATGGTAAAATAGATATAGAAAAGGGGGAGATTGTGTTTTTAAAAACATAAATAAAACATTATAGTTTAAAATTAATATACCCCGTAAGACCTTAAAATTCTATTGTCATTTAATTCTTAAAACGTAGTAAAAGAATAACAATATTCTTAATGAACAGAAAGCTATTTATATAATATTTAATCTCTTATTCAGTTAATCATCTACACATTTATAACTCTTATCGGAAATAAAACACTTTCTTATTTTATAAAGGGAAAACAAGATAAGTATTTTTTACAACGTACAAATTTTTATATGCATTCGCAGCATGTTCAAACTAAAATTATGTAAATACATTACTATTGATCCATTCATGAATATAATTATATATTAGTAGATTTTATCTTTTATTCAGTTTATTAATGTACACATATTTATGTAATCTTATTTGATATAATCTCATTGTTTTTTAAAATATGGAATCGAATATTTATGGTATACATTTTTTACAACATGCAAATGAAGAAAGCCTAATATATACTCCCTTCACAATATGTTAAAGTAAAAACAAATGTCTGTGTATATACATTAAGCCTTTGATTTAATGCACTGTAAATCCTAATAATCTGAAAACATATTCTAAAGCTTTTTGTAACTCCTCATTAACATGGCAAAAGGTCCTGGCGTTAAAAAACTAAACAAATTTTAAACAAAAAAATAATGTATTATGAAATATTATGTTTCTCGAAGGAAAAAGTTTTGAATTTTTACAGGTTTTATTTTACCAAAGAAAAATTAATATTGTTACTTTTTTATATTTTTCATAGAAATATATCACCCAATTTTAATTAGTAAATCATAAGCTGATTCTGATAAATTAATTTGATATCTTTTATCGATTGAGTAATAATATTAATGCTTTCCGCAGATCATGACAATGGTATTTGGGACGACTTCAAATCCATCCCTAATAAGCCCTTGTGTTCCGCCGATAACAACTAGAGTATATGGGATTTCAAATCCCCGGTCCATGGTCCTCAGGTTCTAAAGATCCCAACAATGACACATTGACGTTTCAAACTTTAGCGGATGGAGGAATTAAATAAGGGGAGAGGTGTATTAGAGCCATGCTTGAAATGAACTGTTTATTTCAATAAAAACAAGTATTTGTAGCTGCACGTAAGTATTCTTGCAGTGCATTTAAGGATAATATACGTGAAGGAAGACGGTTATAATCATGAGATATAAAGACTTACATAGAGTCTATTGGATTCTTCAGAGAAATACGTCATTGTGCCCTATATAAACACATCTTTCTATCTCTATGTTCAACTTACGATGACGTAAATCAAATTACTTTGTTTATATTGGACACAAGCTGAACGATGCTACTCTGCTATTGAAGGAATAAGCTCTCTATATATTTATATCTCTATAGTTTTAATCCCTCTAACCTGCAAGGTGAAGGACCCTTGATCATGGCTATTTGATCTAACACACAACTCTTCTTATCCATCATCAAGTAAATGAGTGGAGAAAGATAAAAAGCAAGGACTCCAGCCTTCGGTGTTGCGGTGCGACGTCTGTAAAGGACAGAAATGCCGGTTAAAATGACGCGTACTGACCCTTCCACGTCACGATGGACGATGGTGAAGGCTGGACTTAGGGAAACAATGCAGTGTAGTTGGGGTCCCTGTTTGGTGGGAGAGATGTGCGAGGTAGCTTCGAGTCACTGTACCCATATGAAGCTCCGAAAGAGAGGTTCCAGAATGAAGAAAGGTTATGAACGGAAGAAGTTGGATCTGGGAAAGTTCAAGCGTGTAGTATATTTTACTTGTAGGATCAAGCGGAATCATCCTCCCGGTTTTAATATTCCTAATTTCATTTATAATTATGTACTAAGGTACAACACATTTCTTCTTACTTCTTTTAAAGTACATACATACAAATATATCTCGGTGTCTTATTTTACTTTTTTTGCCTAATTGGTTCGATATAATTGCATTTGTATGGATATATATCAGAATTATAGTGTTTATACTTCACTTCTCTTCTACGGGGCTCCTATTCTCTCATCATTATCCCTGAGGGTTGGCAACGAGCAGGAATAAGATTAGTTTCCTTCGTTATAGGTCAAGGAGAATATAAATAAGGTGAGGCAATGGGAATCGACGTAGGCAATTGCAGGGCGACAGCTGACTATTTTGTTGTGATGTCACAGGTGCTACGCTTGATCTATAGTTCAGTTTGCATTGTAAAGCGAAAATGCCATATTCTCGAGGAAGTTATCGTATTTGTGCCATCCCCTCTTGCTGTAATCCTCGAAATGTACAATATTTTGCACTTCTGATGACGGATCTCGATATCCAACGTCTGTGGATTGCATGATGCAGAAGATCCGACAGGATTGGCCTAAAGAATGTGAAGATCCGTGATCGTCATTTTACTCCAGATGACATCCAAAGAAATATTCTGGCTAAGCTACTTGGCGTCCTTGCTTGGAAGAAGCTTATGTCTCAAGCTGTTTCTTCACTTTTCATCCCTGGATCACCCTCCTCAAGTCCTTCAGACAGGTCCATCAAGAAGCCCGTGAACGAAAACAAAATTGTGAGTTGACTATTGAGGAGGAATGAGGAACTCTCACTCACGAAAATGAAGCTGTCCTGCTACAAAGTTAAGTGCCTCAAACTTAGCTCATAAAACTTTAAGGAAACTTTAATTAGAACCTCATTCGAAAAGGATTACACAACGATTCAAACAAGAAGCTTAGTGAATCCTTCGACAAAGTGGCTACTCAAAAGAAGATGTAACTACGCCCTCATCCTACGGAGCATATGTACCCGGCCTTTGAGTACTTGCACTCACGAAAACTCCTTCCTCTGCCTAGTCGGCAAACACAGGAAAAATTCCAATGACTGTTCCAACGAGGGTCTCTCATATATCGCTGGATACTTATCCAGGAAGTTGAAAGACCTCCACACAAATTTGGGGAAACACACGAGTAATATTGAAGGATTTGAAGAAAATCAAAGTCATTTGATTGAATTATTACATCCCCTTCACCCGATTTTTGAAGTTCTGCCACTTTTTAGAAAATTATTTCCAATTTCTTCATAATAGCCATCAAGACGCAACCGATAAAGACCCTTGTTTCTTAAAGACTTTTTAAACTTTTAAAATATATTATTGCTTTTTGTAAAAAAACACGGATTCGAGTCAATTTCTTAATAAGTTACTTCAACTAATAATGCTAGTGAAAGCTTAAACACATAAGCCAGACTACTAATTGGGGTAATTATATTTATATTCCTTATGTTATATTCCCTTTTTTGTATGTATATACGTATAATTCTATTATTGTGATTTATAAATTCCTTCAAATAAATTGTAAATGTAAAAATTATTTTTATTGTTTGAAATGATTATTTGCTAATTACTTAAAATAGTGAATACTAATGATAAATCATATACATAACATTGTTTCATGCATTAGAACAATATTTTAATGAAATATTTTCAATTCAGACATAAAGTTGAGAAATAATTTTTATATCATAAACATAAATAATGTTTTTTATTGTAGCATTCGTGACGTCACAATAATATCTCTTTTGAACAAGAGCATAAGTTAAAGATCTCCTCTTTGACTCACCTTATTTATATTCTCCTTGGTTATAGGTACAAGATTGTCCTGTTCTGAGCATTTGAAGGAGTTTGTCTTTTTAAACATAAAATATGTTGCTATAAGTTACCCTTTTTCCTTCTATTTTTATCTTTGAATGGAGTTCAGGAGTCATTTACTTTTTTTCGTACTGTTCAAGTTTTTCTTAATAGGGAGCATTTCCAGTTGTACCTTTAGTCACATCTTTTTATTATTTTTACAAAAATCAATGTTTATTTTCCAATATTACTTAATTAAGATATATCATCTGAAATTACCACCCGAACCAAACTTGAGAAAACGTTGGTGCATTTCAATTTGACGCGAGAAGAATGATGGATTCCACACACTTTGGGAATCGAATTGTTATTCACGCGTTTGCGATCGCCATTTCAGGCCAGAGGATATGTATAAGCTAAAGCCTAAAGTTGGAGACCGTGTGATCCGTCGTCTTTATCCTGAAACCATTCCATCATTAAATCTCCCACGCCAAACAACCTCAAATTGAATTATGAGAGATCCAGCGTGCTATTCGAAGATCATTTTTCAAGACAACGAAGATAAGACAAATGAAAATTTGGGTGAACAAAATATTTGTGCTGAAGAGAACGAAGAAAATGGGCCGCTATAATTAACAGAAGTAAATTTATCCCATTCCTGTATGGACCAATCACAAATGGACAAATATTTCAATGAAATTACGTTTGTTTTTCTAAGTACTAAAGTACAACTGGAACCGCTCCCTGGTGTGAAAAACTTGAACTTAACTAAATAAGTAAACAACTCCGAAGCTCCATTGAATTCAAATCCTCAAGGACTCCAAAAACTCGTGCTATGAAAATAACTTTTTTGAGTTGTAAGAGCTATATCGAACATAGGCTAGCATGTGGTAATTTCATTTACAAGAATGATATTCGATACATCCTGGTAGCAACCGCCCCAAAATACCCAGCAGTTTCAAAAAAAATCCTTTATTGAAAATGAGATATGGAACTTTATAGGTCAACTAGTTCGATTTTACCCTTCATGTTCTGGTTAATAAATATTTTTAAACATCTAATAAATGCCATCAAAATTGAGTAAGAGTGTATCCTAGTTTCATTTTCTTTAAAAATAAATTACGTGGATTTTTTGTCCAAAATATCTTTAGTTTGGATTTTAAATCAAGTCCAAACTTATATGGTCTGATTTTTAATTTTTTGTTATTCTTACATTAGATTTACTGTTTTTATTGTCTTTGATTCATATGATATTGGTGTATTTCTTTTTAAATTTGAACCACTATATGTATAATACCTTAATTTTGTGATAAATAAACACTTTTAGACCCAAAATTTGCAACATAATGTTTATTTGTATATATATATATTATTATCATGTACAATATGTCTGTATATATAAAGTTTTTCTAAAAGCAATCGTTTTATAGTATATCTAAATATAATCCTATTTTATATTCACATTTTTACTTCCGGCACATGCCGTTAAAGATAAGGCTACAAAAACCATTTTAGGCTCCAATAAGAAAAAAAATCTTTAAGCAATCGTTTTAAAGTTATATTTAAATATAAGCATTTGCATTATCACAAATTTACCTTCAGCTTATGTCATTAAAAATAAATAACAATTTATGTTCCAACAAGAAATATACATATAATAATCCTTAACTAAGATAATAAAATCTTTCAATGATCAATATAATCTCAGCAATCATCTACATTAAATTGAACTTGTAACACAATATTATTATTTTTTTGTCGAATTAAAAATCTCGCGCAACTATTCAAATGTTTAACCCCCACCCACGTATGGTAGAAAATTACCCTCGAAATTTTTATATAATAAATAAATCTAATTTTTCTACTAAAATTGTAATTTCTATCCCAAGTACCAATATTATTATAACTTTATATTTCAATATATGTGCTGCTGATAAAAATTGAAACTTTTATTACAAGCATGACGTAAAATCTATTTGTCATCAAACATTCAAACATAATTAAGACAATTTCCAATATAAATGTATCAAACCAATTACAATTATGATTTTCATGATTTTTATTCAAATTTGCATAATTATAAAATAATGGAGGAAGAAATTACATGGCTTTTCTAAACTCTTCCATAAGAGCTATGTACAATCTCTCAAAAGGCCCAAAGTTTGTGGGTGGTGGCTTGTAACATCTTTCTACAAAAATTCCTAAGATCTATACAGAAAATGTATAGACCTTTCAAGAAATCTGGAACAAGAATGGCGATTTATATTACTATGCACTATGCCTACACTTGTTCATGATTGGTACTGACTTTATTATTAAGAGATTGGAACGATTCTCACCTTCCCTAGTTGCTTCCCAAAGAATCCTCTGGAAAGAAACCATTATTTTATGCTTCTTCAACAATTGACATATTTCTGGAAAAAATACGTGAAATTCTTCTTCACAAATCTTAAAGAACTTAAAATTTTAGAGCTTGAAGCTTTCGACTCGGACATCATATCTTTTCATGACTTAAACAAAAAATCTATTTTTAACTGGGGCAATTCTTTTTTAGCTTAAAATAGCAGCTGTTCACCATATAGTTCCCATGCCCTGGCATTTAAGGATGCCCTACGAAGAGTACCCGAAAAAGAAGCAAATACAATTGTGGGAAAGTTTTGAAAAAATCTACGACTTCCTAAAACTTGGATAAAAAGGATAATGTCCTCGGTAAAAAAAGTCAATTATGGCAAACGTTTCACTGCACAATTCCAAATATCATCAGGACTACTATTCTTCAATACTCCATGTAAGGATTGTGCAAACAATTCCTTAAATTAAATCTGAGGGGATTAATGAAAAATATGTAACTCCAATACTTCTGTTCGGAACCACTTCTAATCCTAACAATGGCAACTCTAAATCGAAAGCCATCGAGTTTGCTCTCTCTTGCATCCGGAGCATGAAAAACTATCAACGGCTCTACCGCTGGATCAAAGTGCCTTAAGGGCTATTCTAATGTCATCTTCGGCCCGATACTCGGTTCTCACCATCAGGATACCGGATCTCTCAGGGACGGTTTGAAGCTACGCTGGAGAAACTCTAAGATTCTACTCAAACGGCTCAAAGGTGAGTTACGGCTTCTGAGACGCCTATTAAAACTTTATAAAGGTTTCCAAAGTGTCAAATAAGAAAGCTTCATTGATTTTTAATTTAACATCTATTTTATGAACTTTTTATACGTTATATATAACAAGCTGAAGAACCGCGCTACGCGCGGTCTCCAGCTTGATAAGGGGGCTGCGCCCCCTTATGATCTCTTTAAGTTCCTTCTTATGAACTCAAGTTGAAATCTGTGAGTTCCCCAGGAGTGGAGAAAAAACACTTTTCCATTTCCCAGTTTTTTATGCCAAAACTCAAAAGTTAATAACTAAAATAAATTTTTTATCCGACACGAACTTATTAAAATGTCACACTCTATAGATACTATTTTATAACTTGATGCAATCAACTCAACAGACAACCCACAGAAGGCCCCCCAAAATTTAGGATTTCAAAAATATTCCGCTTCGTCCATGAAATAGGACCTAATATTCAATCCCGGATTTGAGGGTCTTAACGACCTCGGATTCGGATACTGAATACATCAAAGTTGCTCCCTTTTGGAAGCTGAATATGATTGTGCAAAATAAATTGCGAAAAACTGCAACTTATAATCCCGGCCACAATATGTCCCGGAGGCCGGACATTGACTTAACCACCATAGGCTTATTTTGCAAGGCCTTCATTTCGTATATCTTGTTTTTGAACTTTTTTAGTATTAAAAGTCGCCCCAGAGGTTTTCTTGAATTTCCCGACAGGCCGGTCGGTTTTCCGGGAAACTTCTGTGGACCCAATTGGAAACCCTATTCTTGATATACTTTCAGATTAGCTTTTTTTCGAAATGGGAAAGAATCAAAAGTTAAGGAAATGCCATAATCTGGGTCCGGTATTTTCTGGATCCGGAATTTTTTTTCAGATCCAGGTTTTTTTGGGCAAGATGCAGATAACTTTTAGTTTGCGTTCTGTCTCTAAAACATCTCTCACTTACGAAGTATGGACAACCAAAACTTTCCAACCCTTTTTCAGCCTTTGCTAGGCCGCTAGGCCTTAGTTTTGTTTATATCAAAAGATGCCTACGGTCAAAGCCCACAAAACATTAATTACATCCCGAGCCTCCTACTCTCAAAAATCCTTGCAAACCGCAAAACCCTCTCACAGACACAAATCTGGTCTGATCAGAATCTATCTAGCCAGCCCATCACAGTGTCAAGATGCATCTGTGTGCCAATTTTCATCTAAACATGTCCATATTGTAAGAGATTTCAGTCCGGACGTAAACACTGACGCTCGCCGCTTATTGTATAGATTAGTGTTTATTTTCTTGTTGTATTTTTAATTTTGGATATTTTTTTTTCAGATATTATTTTTTTAGTAATACATATAGTTATATGGTTGTAGCTACTTTTGATTGATTTTATATTTATATGTGATTTCAATTTGTTTTGACTTTATTTAGGGTTTTAATTTTGAACTATAATGTTTAATTATTTGTACATATTTATATATAATAACTCAAGCAAACACTACATATAAACTACTATAAAGTAATTAAGCAAATGGATCATTAATGCTCAATAAAGTTATTTTGAATGACAAGTTGGACCCAAACGTCAGTCGTTTCCTTTACAAATTAATTTTGTACAAAAGTGTCATCATCAAAAAATTCCTATTATCAAAAAGGGATCATCAGAAATTCTTTATGCAAATTTCCTAGAACCATTTTTTAGATAAGACTTTACTATATATTTTTATTATCTTATATGTTTGACAAATTCAAATCCTATACATACAGAATCACAGACCTGCCCTACTTTTCCGAGATTCTCATGTTGACGATTTTTCTTCTTCTTCTTATGTTAAAACAGATATACGCGTACATCACACAAAGCAACAGTCCTATTGATAACATTAGTTTCCATCGGTGCTGAAATCTTCGTGTCTAATAGGATTTGTAAGCTGAAGAAGACAGGAAGAAGTAAGTAGAAGAGATATTCTCTTTTTCTGCAAGGAAAAAAAAAAAAGATTCAATAGGCTTACATGAAAGTAAATTTATTTGATTATCTTTTATTTTATTTATTCCATATACCTGAAGAAGAAAGACCTGAGGCCACTAAGAGTCTTCTTAAAGTATACGAGAATATACACCATTCATTAATGTATTATGTTGATGTCCAGAAGCGTTTGTAGAAGCTTATTCAGAACATTTTTAAAAACTTACTTGTTTTAAAACCGATAGCTAACGATATCAATAGTGATATGAAAATAATTCATGTTATGACACTCATATGTTTATGAAGAATAAAGATCAAATGGTCCCTGACGTTTGAAGGATTTTTTTATTGGTTTTTATCATATTTTAATTAAATTCAATGCAATTTTATAAATAAATAATTAAATATTTAAGTTAAACAAATAGCCATTTAACAAAAAGTGATTTGCAATTAAAGGACACACTAAATATTAAGAATCATTTTAAAGAAGAAAAAAATCCTAATGTTAAACGTTAGAATCTTTGGCCTTGGAGAAAGTAAGGACCTTAAATAGTGCTTTTCTCAATTCCTAAAAGCACTTATATTGGAAAGGCTAACCAACTTATATACTTATATATACTAGATGGATGTACCCGGCGTTGCTCGGGCCATTTTTATATGTTGTGGAAGTCCGATAACTTTTATAAATTATTTTTGATTAATCAACCCCTATCAGTATACTTTTATCATGAGATAGCGAACCGACCTTTCGAATAAAACCGTCACAGAAAAGAGGCTTGGCAGTGTAATATAAGTGCTTTAGAGTAGGAGAGTCTGGACGTATGACTATGAGTCATAACATAAAGCTGACAAAAACCCATAACAAACAAATTTCATATCATAAACTAATAGGCATTTGGATTTAATAGCAAATTTAATGTTATTTTTTTAAATCAAAGGGGATATATTTTCATGTAAATATATGACACTTGAGTTGAATTAATCACGAAACCTTTACCCAGAATAAAAGCAACAAATGATGGAACGACCATTTGATACTTTCATCGTTAGTAAAGTATTACGAAAAACTCATTTTGTTGATTGATCCTAGAGATTAAAAAAACAAAAAGGTTTTGTTATTGATGAAGGGCTGTCCACATTACGAATATAATTAGAAATGCAATAATATTGTTATTCAACATATAAATCCTATTTTTGCTAAAAATAGTGGCAAAATAAAAAAAATAATACAATTTATAGCAAACTCAATTGTCATCTTTTTACATTAAAATATATCCCCTTAGATTTATAAAAATAATATAATACATTTATTGTAAAACAGAAGGGTAGACCACGTTCTTTGTTTTCTGGTCCAAAGCGTGGATGTGAAGACTGGTTGACTCTCCCACACGCGAACATCCCACGTAGAGTTGCCCATGTGAGAAGCATGGTGTGTGAAGATCGAGCCCCACAACTCGAAGCGATTGTCCTTGTGCCTTGTTTATGGTCATGGCGAAACAGGGACGGACAGGGAACTGGAGACGTTTAAATAGAAAAGGGCAATCTGATGGAATCAGTGGGATCCTGGGGATGAACACACTTTGCCCTTTTCCCTGTCCAGTGATGATGGTGGCTTCGATGATATAAGCCATCATCTGCTTCACGATGAGGCGCGTTCCATTGCAAAGTCTTGGTGCGTCTAGGTTCCTGAGTAAAATGATAGGACAGCCATGTTTGAGGGTTAATACATGTGGAGGGAGGCCTGAAGGGTCAAGCGAGTTGAGAAATTCGGTGGGATAATGTGTCACCTGGTCTGTCTCGGTGACACTATCCACCGAGCGGTAGAATCTCTCTTCGCCTGGAATCTGCTTCAGCAGGTTACTATTGATGTTGCCCACCGTCTCGTTAGTTGGTGCCAGGATCGCACGCTCACAGAGCCATTCGTGGTTTGCATGGTTTTCATTCAGATTGGGATACACAGTGTGACATAATTGTTGAGGAGTAGAAACGAAGTTGCCAATGCCTGACATGCTGATGTGTCCATCTTGATCTTGGGGCAGCTGCCCATTTCCTATCTGGAGTAAAGTTGAAGGGAATGTATCTGCTGTGGTTGCTCCCAGCAGGCGGGAACGCATGTTGGTTGTCAGTTGCATACATTCCACAAAGTGCCACAGATGGGACGATTTCAGACATGCGCTGATTTCATCAGCCGGAGTTCCCCTCGGTATAATGGGGAGAGTTTGCCTGAAGTCACCAGCAAGTAGCAGCACTACACCTCCAAAAAGAGAATCGTTAGACCTAATATCCTTTAGTGATTTGTCCAGCGCGTAGAGGGCATTATTGTGGGCCATGGTGGCTTCGTCCCACACAACCAGACGGGTCTCTTTGAGGACATTCGCTTCGTTGGTGCCCTTTCTGATGCTGCAGACTGGATTTTCTTGATGACACAGGTTGAGTGGAAGCTTAAACGCCGAGTGCGCTGTTCTCCCTCCTGACAGCAGTGTTGCTGCGATGCCAGATGACGCCACAGCCAAAGCTATCTGGTTATTCTGCCTCACTTTGGCCAAGAGCAAATTGAGGAGAAAAGTCTTACCAGTTCCGCCAGGGGCATCAAGAAACAAAATACCGGCACTTCCGCTGTTGACCTTGAGCATGATCTTGGTGTATGCATCAGTCTGGTCTGGAGTGAGGAGAGGCTCGTTGTCATCCACATACTGCTGGAGTAGGTCATTGGCATAAGAGGTTTCACGCAGCATGTGTCGGCTAATGAGGCGTTGCTGAATCCTGTCGGGTGTGGTGAGGGCATAGTTATCAAGGGAGCAACCGCCAATCTCCAGTACCTTGTCTTCCAGGAAGATGAGCGCTTGATTGTACATGGTGGGTGTGAACATCATCTGCTTGGTGCCGTGCCTACAGTAGGATGTCTTCCGTCATGCTATCCCTGTATTTCTCCCACAGCTGGCTGGCATTGGTTAGGCTGCAGTACACCAGCATGATCGCAAACAACTGGCGTAGCATCACCGGCGAACGGCTGACTACAGCATCTTCAAGGGTCAGATCCCAGTGCTGATCATTTTCCAGGAGTCCTCGTTTGGAGCAGGCCTCTTTGAATGAGGCACAAACTTCACCTTCTACTGTACGAAGGTCTTGGAAAGACGTGGGCCCCTCCACCACGTGTAAAAGCAGGCTTAGACAGAAGCACTCCATATTCATGGGATGAACGGTGTAGACTCTACCCAGTGTGTCTCCAGCACGGATTGCATCCTCCCCAGGCACTGGGCAGCCTTGCTTTCGCCTGACCCAGAGTCGTTTACTGTTGTTCCATGTATAGTACTGAGGAACATTGCAATATAGCAGGTGGCTGGCGAAGTGGTCCACATTACACAGATGAAAGAAAGCTGTCAGTGTAGTTCTCTGTGGATCAGCAGCACGGTCGGTCAGAGTGTGTTGATTGAAGTACACTCTTTGGCCGTTCTCCAGATGGACGCTGAGATGTTGGACAGGTGGGTGTCTGGCATGTATGGGGAATTGAAAGAGTCTCCATGTAGCTTCATTTGTTGAAAGATAGCGTCCTATCTGGAATTGGGTCACCTTCATGAGTTTCACCCGATCGATTTGTTGATGCTCTTGCAGCTAAATCTGTTTTCCGTGAAAGGTGTGGTCGCTTTTTGGGCGGCATTTTGGTGTAACTTCGAGGAAAAAGAGAAACATTATATACATTTGTCTTCCATTGATCCTGTCTCTCTCTCCCCTCAAACACACAGAAGTAACAGCATCTGCTGACAAACTATTGACAATGAGCAGCCCACGCTCCATTACAGAGACTGACCGACTTACAGTTAGAGAGAGAGAGACATGGACTGATTGATAGAGGGAGAGACGTACAGAGAATGTGTACATCGCGAGCCAGTTTGGAAAGCATTAATTTAATGTGAAAAGAAATGAGTGTGTATATCTTAATCACACCCAACACCCCGCCGTTTCATAATGTATAAACTTAGGTTCCGAAATCTTATTCTTACAAAAAATGGCTTCAATTAATTTAAAAAAAGCAAAAAGATTTTTAAGAGGCTATGAGGAAATGTGAACAATTTTTTTTCAAATAATTTTATAGTAAATGGAAGGGTTGATAGGAACGACAACCTTTTAAAAAGAGTTTTAAAATCAATGTCAAATGTACCGTCGGTTCCATTGGAAGCTCTTAATAAATTTGTGTATTTCTCCAAATAAAATATGAAAAAATCGCTTTCAAGAGCAAAAAGCTAGTCAAAGAAAAAGTTTAAGAGAGAGGCGAAAAATAAAACAGTGGATTAATTAAAAGCTCCAATAAATTATATACTTTTTTCTAAATATGTCTTTGTAATAATATTTATGTAGTTTATGATTATAAGCAGTATTTTGTTTTTTATAATTTATGAATTATATACTTTTTTCTAAATATGTCTTTGTAATAATATTTATGTAATATATGATTATAAACAGTATTTTGTTTTTAATAGTTTATAAATTATATACTTTTTTCTAAATAAGTCTTTGTAATAATATTTGTGTAATATATGATTATAAACAGTATTTTTTATCATTAATTACGTTGTTTTTATGTGTTTTATCATATAATGATTGAAGAGTTTGCTTTTTCATGAAATATTTTGGATAGTTTCAGCAAATTTAAATAATCAAAAATTTATGAGTACGCACAAAATTTATTTTTTCTCATTTTCTAATAGAATTGTGATAATTAATTCTTCTATGATCTAATTAAAGGCTAAGTTCGATTATATTTAACATATTTTACTTATAAAATAGACCCTCTTTTGGCATATGTGACGTCATGCTCATGAGGTAGGTTGCGTGGCGGTGTATTTTTTTACTTTCATTGGTTAAAATGGCTCTACCTTACTTTTAACTACCTTGATCACACCATAGTGGTAATCACTTACATTGGTAATTCTGTGTTATTCCGATAGGTCCATAAACATTGGCAGAAGACGTATGAAGCTAACTTTGTAATAGGAGGGAGAAGAATACGACTAAATGTAGGAGCATTGAGCAAATGAACTATTAAAATGACAGACAAACTTAATAATATTTTTTCTTTCTTTCTCAACTGCACAGTGCATCCTCCTAAATCCTGTTATTTACGAACCGGGTAATATTTTTGTTAAACTGTAGCATTTATTTTCGACGCTTCATAAATTTGATCTGGAAGAGGGTAAGGAAACATGTTTGTTTAAGTGCACAATGCATCCTCCTCAATCCTCTTATTTACAAACCAGTTAATTTTTTGTTAAACTGTAGCATTTATTTTCGACGCTTCATAAAATTTGATCTGGTTTGCTGACAATAGGAAGAGAGAGAAGAAACCTGTTTGTTTAACTTTGATCGCTCTCTGTGAAACTCTGCCTTGCTCGGGTTAATGTCTACCTGGATTCATTTATTCTTTCTCCCTTTTTATTTTCGACAATTCATCAATTTTGAAGATACATACCAACATGCAGCGAGAAAAGTTCTTAGAAAAAAAAGTTCTTCAAAACATATTTATGAAAAAAATCGCTTTATTAGTCAAAAAATGAAAAAGGCCATTTCTAGCCCAGTGTGGCCTTAAAGGCCTTTTATTTTTTTACCTTGACCACCACTGTACTGTCAGCATACCATGTGCCAAGTTTGGTGGCTCTCAGACAAAAACTGTGGCCGTGTATACGATGCATAGGGACATACACACTCAATTTTATATATATCTAGATATATATTTTAGCATCAAACATAATTTTATATTATATACAGGGTCATGCAGGTAAATCTGCACAAAGTTCAACTTCGTCCAGATCCATAAGGAGTGCAAGTAGAGCTTAGATATTGCACATGTGAGAGGCTTCGTGAATGTACTGTCGAATTGCACCCGAAAACATAACAAATACACTGATACAGAGATGGAGTAGACCCGGAGGGACACGGACATCGAATTGCTGTGCGCAGGGCACCGTCCTGCAGCCATCATCAAGTTGCTCAAGTACCCCAGGAGGACGGTCTACGACATCACCATGAAGTGGGAGGAGTCAGGGATGTCCAAGAGGAAGGAGCACAAGCCCAGGAGTGACCGGATTTGCACACCCACATTTGTGGCTGGTCTCAAGAGGTCCATCAAGGACAATCCGGGGACGCCCATGTCCATCCTTGCCAGGAAGCGTCCTCAAGACTGTCGTCGTCCCCTGAATGGACTTTGTGACCTCCGGGACCCCGTACACATTCCAGCAGGACTCAGCGCCCGCCCACAAGGCCAAACTTGTGAAGTCCTGACTGAAGAAAATGTTCCATCTTCTGGGACTTCAACACCTGGCCCCCCAACAGCCTCGACCTGCACCCATGCGACTACTTCTTGTTGGGGAAGTTGGAGAGGGAGGTGTGCACCATACACCACAACATTGTGGCGTCCCTGAAGGCCTCTATCAAGTCGGAGATGAACAAGCTGGATCCTGCGCAGGTCTCCATGGCCTGGAAAGGTTCAGGTGTCGTTTGGAGGACATCCTTGAGACTTAGGGCGGCCATATTGAATAGTAATCTTGTATTATGTCTAATAAAAACTTTGTTATTCAAAATAGGTATCACTTTTGTTCCCATTTTGGATCTGGAGGATATTGAACTTTGTGCGGATTTACCTGCAAGACCCTGTAAATACCTTGAATTTTAGCATCCGACATTATTTTAATGCTTTTTGAGGGACTAGTATATTCGAAGAACTAGCTTCATCGACGGTCTTTTCTAAATTAATCTCAAAACGGGATCATTAACCAATGACATTAAGTGTTTAATTAATTGTTTTCGATAATGACTCAAAGGGAAAATATTATTAATTGCTTATCTTTTAATTCATCAACTCTGTCGAATAATGGATCATCAATACTCTGAACATTAGACGTAGAAAAGATAGACCAACTGCAAGAAAACAAATAAGACGAATTGTTGTTTAGGTCCCTTTTGAGTTTCCTATCAAATTCCTTTTTCCATCTGTTTCAAAACGTTTCCATCGATTTCTTAATTAGTGGATTTAGTCAAAAATATATGTGTAGGATTTTTTTATTAGATTTTGAGGTGTTTCAAAAAATTTAAATTGCCCTAGAATTGTTTATTGTTTGTATGTTTATTTGAGGCCCTCTATATCACTTTATTAAATATTCATCAATTTCTCTATGGACAAGCCCTAAGATAATAGACAATACAAGATGCACAGAATGCAATGTTTAGATTCCTCTGATTAGAAAAGAAAAACTGAAACGTCACATTATCGATTTGCTATTATTTATGGCATAAAAATATCTATATTCTCTTTGTTCTTTCTCTCATTATCCTTCTGTCTGTTGGATAGAAGAAAGGACTAGGACTACTTTTATGGAGTAGTGAAAAATATAAATTATCAAACCTTTTCAGATGTTATTAATAAATTGGCTGAGTTTCGGCCTGAAAATTGAAAATCTAATACAAATAACATATTATTAAACCAATTTCATTTTTTGCAGAAAATCATGTGAATGTAGTTACAAGGAGTCATAAAAATCTTATTTTATATGAAACTATTTACGAGTTATGTGGCTTCATCGAATTTAGTCCACCATATTATTATCTATCATTGTTATTATTTAGACGGTGTAGGTATTAGACTTAGAGATATAAAGATATAGAGAGCTGATTGGATCCTTCAGAGAAATACGTCATTGTGACCGTAAAAAAACTTTTAAAAAGATATACAGTAAGCCCTCGATATAACGAACTATTTTTGGGGAGGGCAGGGTCGTTATATCCGAAAGTTCGTTAAAGGGGGGCTCTGGAGTGTTAGGTATATCCTGCAGGAGTGACGACGAACTGCCGCTGGACACATTTGACAGATTAGTGGAGGAGGTCGAAGTCACAGACACACTGCTGGTCTCAGACTCTGTCCTAGACCTCTTCTCGGCTGGAGAGGGGCCAGCCTTGAAGAAGTCAGAGATCTTCGTCTGTGTCTTCCTCTGCTGCACCTCACGCATGGGTTCAAACCGCATGATCCGCAGCAGCTCATAATTCGGGTTCGGTAGCCTTAAATATAACGAACTTAGGTTCGTTATATTCGGGGCTTGTTCGGTCATGGACAAAAAAGGTTCGGTAGCCTCAGATATAACGAACTTAAGTTCTTTATATATGAGGCTTGTTCGGCCAGCTCCAGGAAGTTCGGTATCCTCAGATATAGCGAACTTAAGTTCGTTATATCTGATGCTTGTTCGGCTAGCTCCAGGAGTTCGTTGTATCCAAAGTTCGGTATACAGAGGGGCGTTATATCGAGGGTTTGCTGTAGAAAGTTTATTCTCTTCATCATTCATAGATTCTATCTCTAAGGTCAGCTTACGATGTCGTCGTATAAATTACTTTGTTTATTTTGCACACACAGAAACATTAAAACGCTGTTTCTCAGCCATTGAAGGGAATCAGCTCTCTATATCTTTATATCTCTATGGTATTATATATACAGGCAAATCGTCTAAGTGATGACGTCACATGTTTAGATTTTTATTATTGGAAATATCCCTATTTGTTTACATGAGTTCTGCCCCCTCCCTGGGATAAGCCATATGGTATGCCAATTACGTATATGGTAAGCCAATGACGTAATTGGTCTGAGAGAGACATTCCGGGGCGTCCCTAGCAAAACCCCGGGTAGGTTGTTTGTTTGTTTAGCTCCTACATCAGCCCCACCACACAGGAACTTAATCCGGTGTCAGCCGGTCGTGAACTGTCTAGGTATACCGGGTAGGTATTTTTTAATAATAATAATAATTATTATAAAATTTGTTATTATTAAACTGTTTATTAAATAATAATTAACTTTATGTACAAATTTGCTTTATTCAAGGTCCACAGTGCTGTGTTTCATTCCGTATCCCAGATAAATCAGTATTCCGATGAGTAGATAGACGGCGAACTGTACCCAGGGCATGAGTCCCAGGTTTACCATGAGGTAGGAGTTGATGAATATGCTGAGGAAGGGAAAGAGTGGCACAAGGGGTACTTTGAAGGAAATGTCAGGCTCAATCGGGGCTGCCGGTAGAGGATGAGGAGAATGAGGACCTCCAGGACTCCCAAGAGACCCAGGGGAATGTTGAAGGCCAGGCCGGGCTCGTAGAAGCTGAGGAGAACGCTGATGGCGATGGCAATGCCGGTGTGGGACCAGGTCAGGGCCTCTGCGATCCAGGCTGATGTGTGAGACGCATGGGATGAGCGGGAGGTGTTGAAGAGGGAGGATAGGCCGACGCCGCTAGGGGGATTGTCCTCGGCGGAGGAAATGGAGTTCCTGCTCTCCTCGTCAATGCCGCCAGAGGCGGGTTGGAATCTGACAAAAAAAGAGGAATATGACAACTATAATGATAATAATATTACATATAATACTTTGGAATAACAGTATGAGAGCTTTAGGAGGGTCATGCATAGGAATGGAAATCTGGAGCTTAGCCTTGGGTGCTTACAGATACTATGACTGTTTTTGGCCGTGAAAAAGAGAGAGGGGTAAAGAGAGGGATAGAAGGAAAGAGAGGGAGAGAGAAAAAGTGAGAGATAAACTTATCTCCCTTTCTCTTTCCTTCTATCCCTCTCTTTTTCACGGCCAATAACAGTCATAGTATCTGTAAGCACGTAGGCTAAGCTCCAGATTCCTATTCATTCTAGTCATCAATATATCTATTTGGCCATTACTGTTTTTTTTACAGTAACTATCAGTAACAGCAACCCTTGGCGCATTGATTGCTATCGATGAATCTTGATTTTAAAAAAGAATTATATTTTCAACAGTTTGTTGATGAAATTTAAATATACAGTTTGGGTAATCAAATAGGTGAGGATGCGGAGACTATGATCACAGTTTTAACTATGGTATCTGAACAGATCAATCGATGGAAAGATGGACTTCAGGATGCCATGACTGGGCGTTTAACACCTGACTTGTTGACTATCAAGGACGCTCAAAAGGTGATGAAGACACTCAGTACACAGAACCATGATGGATCAATAAGTCTAGTTGAGAGTGAGAATATTGGTAAAATATATTCTTTGCCCGCTCAACTAGTGAAGACAAAGACTGGCATGGATGTGGTGATAAGGATTCCTTTGTACTTCAAAAAGGACTTGTTCCGTCTTTACAAATATAGACAACTCCCAATGACAATCGAGAAGGGAGTTAGGGTGGCTTACAAGTCACCTATTGATAAATATTTAGTAATAGACGAAATCAATGGGATCTATAAAGAGCTGGAGACGGATGAACTAATGGATTGTATTAATATGAATAATATTCGTCTCTGCCCACATCTAAGACTCTTCAAGAGAGGAGAAGAGGGATGCCTGCCAGCATTGATCAATGGAAAGCTGGATCTCGCCAGGAAATTGTGTGACGTCATGTTACATAGAGACGACGACACCTTCGTGGCTCAAATAAATGAAAATCAAATGTTTGTGGATGTACAAACAACGGAGGTGGTGCAAACGTCGTGTTTCAATGCTTCGGGGATGGACCAAAGTCATCGCGAGGTATTGGTTGAGGGATCGTGGATGTTGACGCTGCAGGACCGCTGTAGCGTCAGGATCGGGAATTACATCATCAAGGAGAAGCCGAGGACGAGTCGAATGAGGGTGCGAATGGTAGAAACCGCATTCGTTGATACAGCTGAGAATATCATCGCTTCGTTGGATCTGCACGACAACTGGATCTATGGAGCGGTGGTATCAGACGTTCTACAACAGCTGGACGAGCATGTGGAGCCTGGAAGATCGGTGTCGGTGGAACACCTACGCCGACTCGCACAAGCTTCGAGGGCCTCAAGCAATCGACTGTGGATATACGCGGTTATCATAGTGGAGGGTATGATTATAATTTTACTTGCAGCTTGCTTCGGGAGACTACCTCGTGGAGTTTACACGAGACGAGCCGCTGTGGAAGCCACTACGACGATGACGCGGGAGTAATCCAAAGAGATGGGCGCGGACTCAAGATCCAAGGGCCGCTGTCTCTATATGAAAGTCGAGGGCGACTTTCCCTTGATGGGGGAGCATTTGTAGTATCTCCCAAAAGTCTAAGAAGGTCATCTAGAATATCAAATATGAAGACAGCTATTAATCTTGTACCTTTTTATTAACATTCTATCTTTTATATATTTACTAACCAGTTTTGATATTTAAGTAGGTATGTTGTGAGCAGGAAGAGTTAAATACATGACTTGACTATATTTGATTGGATGACTCGATTAGGGTCAGGGCTAGAGATAGTTATATGATACATGCATATAACTTCCTCTATCCCATATATATATATATAAAATGGTGTTTTATTAATACATGTCCGGGCAGGGGGTATTCACTCCCATTCCCGACGTTGAAGACTGAAGACCTGGATCCTGGACTACATTGGATTAGTATTTATATAATTGTGTATAGTCAAGTGCATTGAGAAGATACATAATATACAGCAATCCGACAGGACCCGATCAAACACATTTGTTATTGACTAATTATTTGCGGTAAGAGTTCCACTCTTTTAATACATTTGGGGTTCACTCATAAACATCATTTCCTAAGAGGAAATCTCTATGGTATTCGTTCCTAGTATTTATCCTATGAATAAATACATATGTTGTAGTGCTCTTGTGTCACGACGGACACTACATATATATATATATATATATATGTATATATATACCGTATTTTCCACACACCAAGGCGCACCTCGGAGCCTTCATTTTTTTAAAACAGAACATGCGCCTCCAGTGCGCCTTATATATATGGATCAATATTGAGTCACAACATATCTCACAGGGTCTTGCAGGTAAATCCGCATAAAGTTCAATATCCTCCCGATCCAGCTGGTTTTTAATTTATTAATAAAGTTTGACTGACTTATCTTACTATTTTTTAGACATTCCCTTTAGGTCAGCACCATCTAGTGCATATGCATAACATTACCCCAACGTCTCCTGTAGCGCCTTATATATGGAAAAAGTTTTTAAAATATGTCATTCATTGAGGGTGCACCTTATAGTGCGGAAAATACGGTATATATATATATATATATTATATTATATATATATAATTTAGCATCAAACATAATTTTATATTATATACAGGGTCATGCAGGTAAATCTGCACAAAGTTCAACTTCGTCCAGATCCATAAGGAGTGAAAGTAGAGCTTAGATATTGCACATGTGAGAGGCTTCGTGAATGTACTGTCGAATTGCACCCGAAAACATAACAAATACACTGATACAGAGATGGAGTAGACCCGGAGGGACACGGACATCGAATTGCTGTGCGCAGGGCACCGTCCTGCAGCCATCATCAAGTTGCTCAAGTACCCCAGGAGGACGGTCTACGACATCACCATGAAGTGGGAGGAGTCAGGGATGTCCAAGAGGAAGGAGCACAAGCCCAGGAGTGACCGGATTTGCACACCCACATTTGTGGCTGGTCTCAAGAGGTCCATCAAGGACAATCCGGGGACGCCCATGTCCATCCTTGCCAGGAAGCGTCCTCAAGACTGTCGTCGTCCCCTGAATGGACTTTGTGACCTCCGGGACCCCGTACACATTCCAGCTGGACTCAGCGCCCGCCCACAAGGCCAAACTTGTGAAGTCCTGACTGAAGAAAAATGTTCCCATCTTCTGGGACTTCAACACCTGGCCCCCCAACAGCCTCGACCTGCACCCATGCGACTACTTCTTGTTGGGGAAGTTGGAGAGGGAGGTGTGCACCATACACCACAACATTGTGGCGTCCCTGAAGGCCTCTATCAAGTCGGAGATGAACAAGCTGGATCCTGCGCAGGTCTCCATGGCCTGGAAAGGTTCAGGTGTCGTTTGGAGGACATCCTTGAGACTTAGGGCGGCCATATTGAATAGTAATCTTGTATTATGTCTAATAAACAACTTTGTTATTCAAAATAGGTATCACTTTTGTTCCCATTTGGATCTGGAGGATATTGAACTTTGTGCGGATTTACCTGCAAGACCCTGTAAATACCTTGAATTTTAGCATCCGACATTATTTTAATGCTTTTTGAGGGACTAGTATATTCGAAGAACTAGCTTCATCGACGGTCTTTTCTAAATTAATCTCAAAACGGGATCATTAACCAATGACATTAAGTGTTTAATTAATTGTTTTCGATAATGACTCAAAGGGAAAATATTATTAATTGCTTATCTTTTAATTCATCAACTCTGTCGAATAATGGATCATCAATACTCTGAACATTAGACGTAGAAAAGATAGACCAACTGCAAGAAAACAAATAAGACGAATTGTTGTTTAGGTCCCTTTTGAGTTTCCTATCAAATTCCTTTTTCCATCTGTTTCAAAATGTTTCCATCGATTTCTTAATTAGTGGATTTAGTCAAAAAATATATGTGTAGGATTTTTTTATTAGATTTTTGAGGTGTTTCAAAAAATTTAAATTGCCCTAGAATTGTTTATTGTTTGTATGTTTATTTGAGGCCCTCTATATCACTTTATTAAATATTCATCAATTTCTCTATGGACAAGCCCTAAGATAATAGACAATACAAGATGCACAGAATGCAATGTTAGATTCCTCTGATTAGAAAAGAAAAACTGAAACGTCACATTATCGATTTGCTATTATTTATGGCATAAAAATATCTATATTCTCTTTGTTCTTTTCTCTCATTATCCTTCTGTCTGTTGGATAGAAGAAAGGACTAGGACTACTTTTATGGAGTAGTGAAAAATATAAATTATCAAACCTTTTCAGATGTTATTAATAAATTGGCTGAGTTTCGGCCTGAAAATTGAAAATCTAATACAAATAACATATTATTAAACCAATTTCATTTTTTGCAGAAAATCATGTGAATGTAGTTACAAGGAGTCATAAAATCTATTTTTATATGAAACTATTTACGAGGTTATGTGGCTTCATCGAATTTAGTCCACCATATTATTATCTATCATTGTTATTATTTAGACGGTGTAGGTATTAGACTTAGAGATATAAAGATATAGAGAGCTGATTGGATCCTTCAGAGAAATACGTCATTGTGACGTAAAAAACTTTTAAAAGATATACAGTAAGCCCTCGATATAACGAACTATTTTTGGGGAGGGCAGGGTCGTTATATCCGAAAGTTCGTTAAAGGGGGGCTCTGGAGGTTAGGTATATCCTGCAGGAGTGACGACGAACTGCCGCTGGACACATTTGGCAGATTAGTGGCGGAGGTCGAATCACAGACACACGGCTGGTCTCAGACTCTGTCCTAGACCTCTGCTCGGCTGGAGAGGGGCCAGCCTTGAAGATCAGAGATCTTCGTCTGTGTCTTCCTCTGCTGCACCTCACGCATGGGTTCAAACCGCATGATCCGCAGCAGCTCATAATTCGGGTTCGGTAGCCTTAAATATAACGAACTTAGGTTCGTTATATTCGGGGCTTGTTCGGTCATGGACAAAAAAGGTTCGGTAGCCTCAGATATAACGAACTTAAGTTCTTTATATATTAGGCTTGTTCGGCCAGCTCCAGGGAAGTTCGGTATCCTCAGATATAGCGAACTTAAGTTCGTTATATCTGATGCTTGTTCGGCTAGCTCCAGGATGTTCGTTGTATCCAAAGTTCGGTATACAGAGGGGCTTATATCGAGGGTTTGCTGTTAGAAGTTTTATTCTCTTCATCATTATAGATTCTATTCTAGTCGCTTACGATGCGTCGTATAAATACTTTGGTTTATTTTTGCACACACAGAAACATTAAAACGCTGTTTCT
>CP045893.1:29730885-29786186 GCA_013387185.1 Caligus rogercresseyi
AATTAATCTTCTCGACGCATTCGAAGCTAGGTCTGGCTTTAGAACCATAGTTTACTTTGTCTACAAGAGCTATCTTGTGTCCATCGGGGGACCATTCTCTATAGAGATCCCTCCTTGCCAGGTCTGATATAAAAGAATCTGGAATACGAATGACCTTGATCTTGAACCAGCTTTTGTGAGTCGGTCAGCCTTCTCATTTCTGGCCTACGTGCGCCTTCACCAATAAAGTTTGATATGGTTTTTATGACCAAGTGCACGCAAAACATTGATACATTGTTCACTGTACAAGAGTTCACAACAACCGAGCCCAAAGATACAAAAGTTGCTTGGTTGTCAAAATGATAGGTTCTTTTTTAATAACAAAAGGGCTGTAAAAGGTAAAATTGTTGGCAACTGTTCAATAAAATATAAGGTTTCAATTCTTGGGGTGGATTGGGGACCTAAAGGCATTCATGTATGAAGCAATTGGAACAAAATGTCGTCTCATATCAGTAAACTCATCAATAGTTGGATAGGTTATAATATCCAAAAAAGAATAGACCTTTATAATTCACAAATTATCCCAACCGTTTTATATAAGGCTTCTGCTTCTCCTTGGTTGGCAGAAAAAGCAATAATAGAGGAGGAGGCTTGGCTCCTAAAACTTTTCCACAAACTATATCTACCAGCTATTAAGCGTCCAATTAAGCAAATCGGCGGAGGTTTAGCTCTTCTATCCCACATACTCCTAAGGTCTATATAAAAACATTTATTGATATTACAAGAATCCAGACATGGAGTGGAGGACAACGATATTTCAAAATGGACTGTATATGCGCCTAATGTTTGGATCAGACTTATCAAATTCGTCAACAAACGCAATTTCAAAAATTTGGGCTGCTGCACAGCGAGTTGTCTGGAAGTTTGTTCCAAAATTTCAAGGGACTCTACCGTAGATATAGTTCGTAAGAATTGCGTAAAAAAGTTATTTTTCAAAAATCTCAAGAGCCCAAATTTGTTAGAAGAAGAAGCCATCAACAATAGTTTTTTATCAATTCATAATATATATTCAGATAATTTTATGGATGGGAGATTTAGGTTTTGTCTCTTAAAAGCAGCCCGTGAACACAAACCACCATGTCCGTGGCATCTTAATCTGGTACCCCAAGCTCACAGGAGGAAGCTAATTCCATTGCTAATACACATATAAAAAATTTGTGCCTCCCTGAAAAATGGAGGAATATAATTTTACATTCTTTGACAGGGATCCATACAGCGCAGTTACAGATATCTGGTAACTGTATATATTTCTCAAACCATTGCATAAACTGTGGCAACTGTACAATACCGTACTACACGCTTTTGTGGATTGTCCTTATGTATCCATCCTCAAAAAGTTTGTGGTGCTTAATGTGAGAGGCCTGGATAAAAGTGGAGACAATTATGTGAGAGGAATTATTTTATTTGGATTGGCGAAGAAACTGGGCCCCAGTCACCCAAGGCAAAGTCGATTGGATTCGCTATTCTCAACTCGAAGGTGTGGATTGCCAACTGCATCACAAACAACAAAGTTGTGAGGAACGAGGATTTGAGGAAATAGTCATATCGGCTGCAGCACGGTATTCTACCCTGGCACTCAAAATACCTTCCCTTTTAGATGACTCCTGGACCAGCGCCGCCAACATTGTAAAGTTTTACCATCAGCATCAAGTCACTATTTTAAGTTAATCAAAAAAATTATGAAATTTTATAAATAATTGTGTATTGTGTTATCTGTTTTTAATAGTGTTTGATAGTCGATAATGTCTTTGTTCAGAGTTTTATCATAAACTATAATGTTTATTATATATTTATTCATGTATATATGTCCATTTTATATATATGTCCTCTCTGAACAAATAAAGGAAGGGAAAAAAAAGAAAAAAAGGGCTGATTTTAAGATAACTCAAATTTCATCTCGAAACACAGGGGATTCGTTATTGAGGTAACCAGTTGAGTTTTTTTTATAAAAATCCAAAGATTTTGCAAATGATAGCCCAACCCAAATTCGTTAGCAATTTTACTACCGTCGGTGTAGTATTGAATACCTTACCTGGCGTTCAATACGTCTGAAAAGCTATCATAACACTGGGCAACAGCCAAATTAGGTCGGACTAATTTTCACTAATTCTTATAGAGTTTTATCCACTGATTCCGATATGGTATTCATTTTTCAAAGTTAGTGATAAATTCAGAGCTAAATGGATTTCAAAGTTTTCAGCACTTTTTTGATTCAGAGCCATTATTGGCATACAAGGACTGAAGTATAGAAAAAATAAATAGCAATGATTTGATAGAGCTTAGATCAAAGTACTCATTTCAATTTTTACTTTGTCTTTGGCACATTTAGACTTGAAAATATATGTCATTTTGTACGAAAAATGAAGAGTTTTACTTAGAGACTCACTGTTCCTCACTAAAAGGTCTTACATGATTAAAATTCATATGAATATGAAGGAAAATATCAAGCTTTAATTTGATATGCTTGAATAGTTCCCAATGAACTCCTTCCCTTTAAAGGCAGGGACGGGCCTCAATAAAAGTGGACTGTATCTATATATTTAGGAGACATCAGTCCCCCTTCTATATTCTAAGGCGTTCCAAAGTGAACTATTATTAACAAATATTAATAACAAAAAAGGAAGAACAAACACGTGTAAAATTATACAATACTTTAAATATAAGACATGAGATCAACAAGAATATAATAATACTAAGGGGACACTGAACAATACAATAAACATAATTATATACATATATTTATAATTAACATACTCCCCCCGGATGAACCAAGCATTTGGTTCATAACAAATTGTTAGTTTACTTGCGCATTCAAATCCCCTCCCGCCGAAATCAACACTCCTGCCCAATGAGCTAAGGTCCAATACCTCCATTCGGGCATTCGGAAGAACAATCTTATTGACTGGCAACTACACACCCCTCTTCTGGTCTTTTAATTCAACGATATGAATCAGGGGATCTCTATGAAGATTAGCATCCCATGGGCACTAATATTCCATTCCGAGAATATAGAGGGTAAATGATCGCAAGAGTACAACAACCTTTGTTCAGAGGTCTTGCCAAGCGTGCGGACACATACATCACACAGGCCTTTCTATTTGGCAACCACGAACAATCCAATACGATGTTAAAGAACTAAGTGAGGGAGCAGGTCATAGTCAAAGCAATACCTGAAGCTCCGCTGCTGTTGATATAAGAGCTAATTGGAATGCTTGAGAATGAATATGGAACAACGAAAGAATACGGAAATAATATCCATTCCAAGAAAAGATCGTGATCAATTAATCTTTTTATTCATGACTAATATGCTTATTCAACTAATCATTATTTTCTTATTTGATACGTCAAAAATTATACTAAGCTCTAATATACAATTTTACAATTCTGACCAATGAAACTCATGAAACCATTAATTATAGTTATAATTGTATGAAGAGAATTCAAAGCTCACCTGTTCCGAAGAATGATGAGTTTTCAAAACATGATCTTAACACTCAGGACATATCACGTCCTGAATGATTTATTTTAATGGCTAGAAATGCTACACAATACACAAAGCTCTTGTTTGAGCCAGCAAAAAACTATACAAGAATAAGTCCTCAATCGGACTGTTGAGGCGTCAAAGATATGTTATCCTCAAAATATGAAACTGAACGAGAAAATAGCCCAGAAGCCTCCAACTCAAGTCTGGGTATTTTTATTATTTTGCTCGGCCTATCTCCAACCCTTTTATTGATGTAATGCTCACTTAAATGGTCGATTTTTATAACATAACAGCCATTCCATATTTGAAGTTCAAACTGGCATTTTGAATGAAACGTGATGAGCTGATTAAATAATTTTTTAACCCCCAGAGAGATATCACCACTTTTAGACAATTCATCTACACAAATGTCCGCCTGAATGCATCTTACGGTCCCACCGTGAGTGTTTTCTAAAGGCAAAACTCCCCATTGGGCAGCTGCAACGCATAAATATGACGTGCCAGCAATTCCAATCACCTGACGCATGGGACAATAATCATGAAATGGGTCACTAGACCTCCAAAAACTCATCCTCAGGTCTCTCTCACCACATGGGACACATTTGAACGGACCTAACTTAAGGTTTTCTTTTAACATCTTTTGACAGACGATTGTCAAATACACTTCAATAAACTTCTCATTTAGAGGACGAAGGTCTTCTACCTCACCTCTACTAGAGTGAATAGCTCGTTTTGGAAACAATTTGTCTGTCATTTGTTCATTACACGTTCTTAAACTCTGCTCCTCAACTCCCTCAATTCTCCCATACGGAGATGGATCAATTTGAGACGAAGCACGATATACAGGAATTTCTTTGATACTTGATTGTGGACTTTTACAAATAGCTGATTTTAAATTGATAGGCTCTGAATTCAAAGCAATTACATCCACTCTCAATGAGTGAGCTTGCGAATGAGCCTCCCTTAACTTCAAGGCATTTTCAATTGCTTGAGCCTTACGAAGTCTTTCGCCTTCTATGATAAGACTTATCGAAGTCTTCAAAATGCGACCAAATCGCCTTTGCAAATCATGTTCCTCATCTAAATGGGACAAATAAACATCTTCACTCACAGTATCAGCTAAAAGTGAGTACTGATTCCTCAATTGACTCAAAGAGTCCCTAAGACAGTCCTGAAGATAAGAAATATGAGAATATACAGGAATCTCACTTTTAATTTCAAGGGAAAATTCCTCCAACGAATCTTCAAAATTAGCCTTTAGCCTTCCAAGAATTTTTATGGATGCTCTTCCTACGCTAGCCATATTTGATAGGATCAAAGAGTTAATTCAAGCAAAAGAGAACCCAAACACACAAGCAAAAACAAACAAATTAATAAATTATATATATATTACGAAGTTCTCCTAAAGTAGTCGAGTCCAATACTCCTTGACGACTTTATGCGGGCGTTCCTCCGAACGATGTAGACTCCTCCTGGGCTTCGCTCCAAATAGCAATCCACAGAAGTCTCAATGATGAGGGGATCCAACAAACTTCCTCCTCCAAATCCAAGTCCAAATGACTATCGACTCCTCCTTGACCTTGCTCCAACTAGCAGTCCTCGGAAGTCTCTACGATGAGGGGATCCAACAAATATCCGCCTCAAAATCCAAATCCAGACGTATCGGTCGCATCCATTGACCATCCGGCTCGAAGGACCATGAATAGTTCCCAATGAACTCCTTCCCTTTAAAGGCAGGGACGGGCCTCAATAAAAGTGGACTGTATCTATATATTTGGGAGACATCAGTCCCCCTTCTATATTCTAAGGCGTTCCAAAGTGAACTATATACAACTAATAATAATAATCAAAAGGGAAGAACAAAACACGTGTAAAATTATACAATACTTTAAATATAAGACATGAGATCAATAAGAATATAATAATACTAAGGGGACACTGAACAATACAATAACATAATTATATACATATATTTATAATTAACATGCATGTTTACAATTCTGACCAATGAACTCACGAAACCATGAATTCTCTTCATACAATTATAGCTATAATTAATGGTTTCGTGAGTTTCATTGGTCAGAATTGTAAAATTGTATATAAGAGCTTAGTTTAATTCATGACGTATCAAATAAGAAAATGATAATTAGTTGAATAAGCATATTAGTCATGAATAAAAAGATTAATTGACCACGACGTTTTCTTGGGGTGGATATTATTTCCGTAATTTTCGTTGTTCCATATTCGTTCTCAAGCATTCCAATTAGCTCTTATATCAACAGCAGCGGAGCTTCAGATATTGCTTTGACTATGACCTGCTCCCTCACTTAGTTCTTTAACATCGTATTGGATTGTTCTTGGTTGCCAAATTGAAAGGTCTGTGTGATATATGTATCCGCACGCTTTGGCAGGACCTCTGAACAAAGGTTGTTTTATTCTTGCGAGCATTTACCGTCCATATTCTCAGAATAGAATATTGCATTGACTCGACTATTAAATGTTATACATCATAAACTTAATCTCGAAGGACCATGAATAGTTCCCAATGAACTCCTTCCCTTTAAAGGCAGGGACGGGCCTCAATAAAAGTGGACTGTATCTATATATTTGGGAGACATCAGTCCCCCTTCTATATTCTAAGGCGTTCCAAAGTGAACTAATATACAACTAATAATAATAATCAAAAGGGAAGAACAAAACACGTGTAAAATTATACAATACTTTAAATATAAGAAATATATCAACAGGAATACAATAAGTACTAAGGGGACGATGATCAATAGAATACACAAAATTATATACATATTTATAATTAACATACTCCCCCGGATGAACCAAGCATTTGGTTCATAACAAATTGTTTGTTTACTTGCGCATTCAAATCCCCTCCCGCCGAAATCAACACTCCTGCCCGATGAGCTAAGGTCCAATACCTCCATTCGGGCATTCGGAAGAACAATCTTATTGACTGGCAACTACAAACCCTTTTCAGATCTTTTAATTCAATTATTTACTTCAAATGAGATATTATCAATTCTCGCCATGTCGAGATATGACGCCCCAATGGGCATCCATATAATAAACAACTAAAGATCGAAGATTAAGTTTATGATGTATAACATTTAATAGTCGAGTCAATGCAATATTCCATTCTGAGAATATGGAGGGTAAATGCTCGCAAGAATAAAGCATGTGAGCAATTACCTTTACATTGCTGCTGCACCACTTGCGAAGTTCAAAATGACCCTTGGAATTGATCATAATTAGATCATCAACTAATTTCTTAGCTTCCTGCACTGAGTCAGCGCCTGACAGCAAATCATCGACATACATGTCCTCATGAATTGCTGTGACTGCCTTCCTATGTGTATTTTTAAAGTGTGAAGCACTCCATTGCACAGAAGCAATACACGAGTGAGAAGCGCTGGCAATTCCGAATACCTGACGTGTGTGGCGATATTCGCGTACAGG
The DNA here is from genome assembly GCA_013387185.1 of Caligus rogercresseyi. Classification (NCBI taxonomy): domain Eukaryota; kingdom Metazoa; phylum Arthropoda; class Copepoda; order Siphonostomatoida; family Caligidae; genus Caligus; species Caligus rogercresseyi. The sequence continues at coordinate 29,737,880 of CP045893.1, forward strand.
TCCACATGACGATGGTCTCCAAAAAAATCTCATTAGATCTCTTTCTTGTGTTGGAAGAGACACTTGACTATACATTTTTGTAATGTCAGCAGTTATGGCAATTCTAAAAAATCTCAATTTAAAAAGTATATCCACAAGGTCAGGCTGAAGTTTTGGTCCTACATACAATTGGGAGTTCAATGAAACTCCTGAATCCGTGAACATTGAACCATCAAATACAATTCTCAATTTCGTAGTCGTAGATGACTCTTTCCTAACCCCATGATGAGGTAGATAACAAAGATCCTGACTGTTACTTAACTTTAATTCGGTATATGGAACTTCCTCGACGAATCCTAAGCTCAAGTTCTGCTCCATAGCATTTTTATAAGCATTTGCTAAGGTCTCTTCACGGCGTAGTTTACTCTCTAAATGATTGAATCGTTTAAGAGCAAGGCTTCTAGAGGATCTTAAATCTTGAAATCCTTCTTTTAATGGAAGAGGTGCTTCAATACGTCCATCACTCGTACGTCTAACTCCCTTTGAAAATATAGCATCCGCTATAAGTTCCCCCTTTGTTTTCACATTATCCATCTCAGTATCAAATCCCTCGATTCTCCAAAATTGAGATATATCTACTGGACAAGAAACATGAGATGCAGACAGTCCTTTTCCTTCTTGTCGTGAATTAGTATTTCCACAGACAACCCACCCAAATTTAGTATGACGTGCATATGGTTCATCAGGTTTGCCTATCCGCAAAGGAACCGAAGTAACAAACTTTGCAATCATATCTACCCCAATTAAAATATCAATTGTCCCCCAAAATTAACCGAATCTGCCATGAAGAGTCCATTTAAGTGTTGATATGAAGCAATGTTTTCAGGAATAATATTCGAGTATTCGGAAATCCTTTCTACTTCAATTCCCGACATTGAAATTAACGCTCCATCACAAGTCACGAGAGAAAATTCATGCTTTAAGTATGTTTTGGGCACGTTTCCCATACCTGCTACTCCACAGAGTCTTAATACGGTTTTACTTCCATTCAACCTCAAAGTTCTGGCCAATCTTCTCGATATTAAGCTAACTTGTGAGCCCTCATCAATCAAAACCCTAACATTTGTATGATTAGAGGACGAATATGCATCAGTGCGGGCTGTCATGAGCAAAGTAGTTGTGATTGAGGTTGCATGACCAACCATGCTCAAGGGATTGTAAACATCAGCTTCAGCCCTCAAATCAGAAGTATTTTTAAAATGAAGTAATGAATGGTGTTTGCCATCACAAGCAGAACAACTAGGCTTCGAAGCACAATTGTGCGCACGGTGCCCCTGCCGTAAACAATTAAAACATTAATGACGTCTCACGTACTTGCTTATGTCTTTTTTGTATATTGAGTGCTTGAAGAAACTGCAACTATCTAAAAAATGCTGTTTGTTAGGGCAGTTCACAAATTTCTCTCTGGAGGCATGAATAGTTCCCAATGAACTCCTTCCTTTAAAGGCAGGGACGGGCCTCAATAAAAGTGGACTGTATCTATATATTTTTGGGAGACATCAGTCCCCTTCTATAGTCAAAGACGTTCCAAAGTGAACTACATATATACAACAAAATAATAATATCAAAGGAAGAACAAAACACGTGTAAAATTATACAATACTTTAAATATAAGACATGAGATCAACAAGAATATAATCATACTAAGGGGACGCTGAACAATACAATAAACATAATTATATACATATATTTATAATAACATACTCCCCCCGGATGAACCAGTATTTGGTTCATAACAAATTGTTAGTTTACTTGTGCATTTCAAATCCCTTCCGCCGAAATAACACTCCTGCCCAATGAGCTAAGGTCCAATACCTCCATTCGAGCATTCGGAAGAACAATCTTATTGACTGGCAACTACAAACCCTCTTCAGATCTTTAATACTATCAATTCTCGCCGTGTCGAGATATAATGCCCCTAATGGGTATCCATATAATAGTAAACAACTATAGATCGAAGATGAAGTTATAACATAATAGTCATACAATACATATTCCATTATGAGAATATGGAGGGTAAATGATCGCAAGAGTACAACAACATTTGTTCAGAGGTCTTGCCAAAGCGTGCGGACAATATATCACACAGACCTTTCAATTTGGCAACCAAGAACAATCCAATACGATGTTAAAGAACTAAGTGAGGGAGCAGGTCATAGTCAAAGCAATACCTGAAGCTCCACTGCTGTTGATATAAGAGCTAATTGGAATGCTTGAGAACGAATATGGACAACGAAAGATACGGAAATAATATCCATTCCAAGAAAAGGTCGTGATCAATTAATCTTTTATTCATGACTAATATGCTTATTCAACTAATCTTCTTATTTGATACGTCAAAAATTATACTAAGCTCTAATATACAATTACAATTCTGACCAATGAAACTCATGAAACCATAATTATAGCTATAATGTGAATTCAAAGCTCACTTGTTCGAAGAATGATGAGTTTTCAACATGATCTTAACACTCAGGCATATCACGTCCGAATGATTTATTTTAATGGTTCGAATGCTACACAATACACAAAGCTCTTGTTGAGCCAGCAAAAAACTATACAGAATATCCTCAATCGGACTGTTGTCAAAGATTGTTATCCTCAAATAAGAAACCGAACGAGAAAAGCCCAGAAGCCTCCAACTCAACTGGGTATTTTTATTTACTATCTCCAGCTTTTTATTGAGTAATGCTTATAAATTCGATTTATAACTAACACATCCATTTAGACTGGCATTTGAATGAAACTGATGGCTGCCTCAGATATACTTTTAGACAATTCATCTACACCAATCCGCCTGAATGTTACGGTCCCACCGTGAGTGTTTCTAAAGGCAAAACTCCCATTGGGCAGCTGCAACGCATAAATATGACGTGCCAGCAATTCCAATCACCTGACGCATGGGACAATAATCATGAAATGGGTCCACTAGACCTCCAACAAATCATCCTCAGGTCTCTCTCAACACATGGGACACATTTGAACGGACCTAACTTAAGGTTTCTACTTCACCTCTACTCAGTGAATAGCTCGTTTTGGAAAACAATTGTCTGTCATAGGTTCATTACACGGTCTTAACCCTGCTCCTCACTCCCTCAATTCTCTATACGGAGATGGATCAATTTGAGACGAAGCACGATATACAGGATTTCTTTGATACTTGATTGTGGACTTTTACAATAGCTGATTTAAATTGATAAGCTCTGAATTCGAAGCAATTACATCCACTCTCAATGAGTGAGCTGGCGAATGAGCCTCCCTTAACTTCAAGCATTTTCAATTGCTTGAGACTTACGAAGCCTTTCGCCTCTCGATAAGACTTCTCGAAGTCTTCAAAATGCGACCAAATCGTCTTTGCAAATCATGTTCCTCATCTAAATGGACAAATAAACATCTTCACTCACAGTATCAGCTAAAAGTGAGTACTGATTCCTCAATTGACTCAAAGAGTCCCTAAGACAGTCCTGAAGATAAGAAATATGAGAATATACAGGAATCTCACTTTTAATTTCAAGGGAAAATTCCTCCAACAAATCTTCAAATTAGCCTTTAGCCTTCCAAGAATATTTACGGATGCTCTTCCTACGCTAGCCATATTTGATAGATCAAAGAGTTAATTCAAGCGAAAGAGAATCCAATACACAAGCAAAAACCAACAAATTAATAAATATATAATATTACGAGGTCCTGCTAAAGCAGTCGAGTCCAATACTCCTTGACGACTTTATGCGGGCGTTCCTCCGAACGATGTAACGCCTCCTGGGCTTCGCTCCAAATAGCAATCCACAGAAGTCTCAGTGATGAGGGGATCCAACAAACTCCTCCTCCAAGTCCAAATGACTATCGACTCCTCCTTGACCTTGCTCCAACTAGCAGTCCTCGGAAGAGTCTCTACGATGAGGGGATTCAACAAATATCCGCCTCAAAATCCAAATCCAGACGTATCGGTTGCATCCATGACCATCCGGCTCGAGGACCATGTATAGTTCCCAATGAACGCATTCCTTTAAGGCCGGGACGGGCCTCAATAAAAGTGGACTGATCTATATATTTTTGGGAGACATCAGTCCCCTTCTATAGTCAAAGACGTTCCAAAGTGAACTACATATATACAACAAAATATAATATCAAAGGACGAACAAAACCCGTGTAAAATTATACAATACTTTAAATATAAGACATGAGATCAACAAGATATAATAATACTAAGGGGACGCTGAACAATACAATAAACATAATTATATACTATTTATAATTAACAATGCTTGGTGTCCATAAAATGCCTTATTTTAATCAAATTAGTAAATGAATATTTTTTAAATCCTCTCCGTTTGCCCTTTTTAGAGAAATTCATAAGTCACCCAGTGAGATAGAAACAGAGAGAGAAACTGACGTCAACGTAGGTAAACAATAAAGAGGAATTTTACCCCTTTCATTGGAATTTGAGTGCTTTTTTACCGGAAATCTTCCGAGAATTCAAGATTTCTAATGACTGGCCTGCCGGCTGTGCCGTCGTACACAACATTTGTGACAAGAATTTACCGTGACACAGCCTCGGATCAAGCATGAAGCAAGGAGTGGAACTTAGGAGGACATGACTCCCCAGAGCATAGGTGTCAGCCTATTCTCTTTGCATCAAGAGGATGACGTATTGCTTTTTTTATTTTGTTAGAGGGCTAATTTATAAAAAAAATGCAATACAGACAGACCCTCAAGGACCCTCCTAAATGCTGGTTGCCTGGCTTATTCCGTCTGCATCAAAGAAGATGATGTGTCGGACACCCAGGGAGGGAGGGAGGGAGGAATGGACTCCCGTGAGAGAGAGAGAGTCTTGTTCTGTCTACCTACTAGCCTATTTTATCGGGGAGTCTCCTCTTCAAGTGAATCCATCGTTTTTTTGCTGCAGAAAAATGAATTACTTACGCTTTCGTTTGCTAAATTCACCTTTTATTAAGTATGGAAAAGATGCAGCGGGACGACCTCCCTTCCAGCCACCCACCCACGTCCTTCAAACTCATAGCCGCTGCCTCGAGGAGCCAGGAGCGTACTGCCAAGACAAAGACATCAACAACACAATCCTTTCACCAGCCACAAATCACAATGATACACATCATTCATTTATGAGACGCGCAGTTGTCTACCCACCGATCCGCCGTCGTCCTCTATTCCGGGGGGGGGGGGGGGGTCTACCTGCCCTACATCCACTCATCCTGAAACAGAGCACCATTTCAACAGTAGCCACCGGCATGCCATGAAGATACCACACAAGCGAACTGCATGGAAACCTTCCCAATAGCATTCCATATACAATCAAACCCTCCGGGAACACCGCCTGGGCACCCGACGGACCATCTAATAGAGACAGACATCGAGCAACTTTAAGAACAAAACATGGAGAACCAGAAGATGCATTCCTACGCTGTAATTGTGACAAGATTTTGTAAAGTCACTGGAAATTTATTTTATTATCTATTGTGAATGACTTAATGAATATTTTGTTAATATTTTTTAGATTCCAGATTCTTTATTTAGTATTTTATACTTTTACAGCTAGGTCTAGCAAACAGAAAAAGCCTTGTTACACAAGTCTCTAGTTTCTTCCATTTGCAAAAGTTCCTATGCTTATAACCATTACAAGCTTCATCATCTCGTAATAGGTTTTGACATTGCTCTAAGTGGGGATAAAATTAAAGTCAATTTGGTATTATATCAAAAACGGCTAAACTCTTACCATCACACATTTGCATGTTTCGAGCAAAAGTACTTCACCAGAGTGTTATCACACTCTCCAGACAACTTAGTGCATAAATCCGGATAGAGAATGTCTTCACAGTCTTTTAAAAAGAAGAAGTAATATTACTAGAGGGGTCTTTTTAGTTATTTTATTACTTACTTTCACACCTGCCACAGAATCGAGGGCAGGTATTCTTGCCAGAGTCCATAAAACATTGGTCAGGGAACATTAAACACATGCCAGTACTATCATCTCGACATCTGCCTATAAACATAATAGAAGTATTAAGTAAAAATTACTGCATGGCAATCTTATGGATTTAAATGAACCTTGGTCCAAGCAACCGCATGTATTCCGGCATTTATCATAATATTCTGGATTAATGCAATGATAAGCATTCCTAACGCAGTCAGGCTTGTTATCAGACATATGTTCCCTTAAGTAAAAAAAAAAACAATTATATATTAATGGTTGTATTACAAAACGTCGAATTACAAAAAGTCGACCTACAAAACGTCGACCTACAAAACGTCGAACTTACAAAACGTCGAACGTACAAAACGTCGACCTTACAAAACGTCGAACTTACAAAACGTCGAACTTACAGAACGTCGAACATACAAAACGTCGAACATACAAAACTTCGAACTTACAAAACATCGAACATACAAAACGTCGAAATTAATACCAATTGCACGAAAGCCCTCCGCGGAAGGGTCCACGGGTCCCTGCCAGCCTCAAAAATGGAGCAATGGGATTTTCAAACCCCACACCGGAGTTATTACTGCTATGGTTCTCAAACATATGACAAAGGAAAGTTCTAAATAAAAAAATGGACAAGAACAAAGAAAGAGTTCCAATGCTTTTTTGCATACAACAAATATATGTATATATTTGCGTTTGTTTTTTCAAACACACAGTTTATTACGTTCTTAAAAATGGACAAGAACAAAGAAAGTATCCCAATGCGTTTCTGCATACAGTAAATATATATTTGCGTATGTTTCACTAAAACACAGTTTATTACGCTTTAAAAATGGATAAGAACAAAGAAAGTATTCCATGCTTTTTTGCATACAACAAATATATGTATATATTTGCGTTTGTTTTTTCAAACACACAGTTTATTACGTTCTTAAAATGGACAAGAACAAAGAAAGTATTCCAATGCGTTTCTGCATACAGTAAATATATATGTATATGTTTGCGTATGTTTTATTAATACAGTTTATTACGTTTTTTTAAATACGTTAGATTATTATTAGTTAAAACTGCGTTTTCTTTTTCTTCTTTTGAAAATAGTTTTTTTAGTTGCTAGTAACCGTTAGTGTCAGTGTCATTTGTGCCTTAAAATGGAAATAATTAAAACTCAAAAAGACTCAAAAAAGCTTCTGCATGATGGATATGCTTATTTATTGGAGAAAGAAAAATGCGATCGGACCTACTGGAAATGTGACAAACGTGGAATTTGCAAAGGAAGAGCCATAGTCTACGAAGAAAAAATCAACATTACACAAAACCATTCCCATCCTCCGGATCAAAAAGAAAATGAAGCTAAGAAAATTATATCTGATATCAAAATAATGTCTTCTTCCACTTCTTCTTCAACATCGAATATAATTAACGAATGCATCAGTAAATCCAATATAGATATTTGTACAAAATTACCAAAGCAAGACTCTTTAAAACAAACTGTGAGACGAACTCGGGCATCAATACTAAGAGCTGAAGATTACAATAAGACCATAAAAGGTGAAAAAATTTTGATGCTGGAGAAAGAAGACATCATGATATATTCTACTGAGACTAATTTCAACACTTTAAGGAAGTATAAGAGATGGTTCTGCGATGGGACTTTCGATTCGGCACCGACAGGAAAGCAATTATACACAATTCACTCTCTTGTAGGAATTAACAAAACACTTCCGTTAGTCTATTGCATAACAAATAACAGAAATGAAGAAACATATTCCATCATTTTTAACTTTATTAAAAATAAAGAAATTGTTCCTATCTCCATCACTATCGACTTCGAAAGAGCGGCAATAAACGAAATAAAAAATGTGTTTCCAGAGGCAAAAATTTATAGATGTTTTTTTCACTTTGGTCAATGTTTGTGGCGAAAACTTCAAGGCCTTGGACTTCAAAATTGGTACAAAAATGAAAACAATCAACACATAATTAAAAAATTTCAAGCTCTAGCCTTCCTTCCACCTGACACTGTCCACGATGTATTCAATCAGTTAATAAATTCGATCAACGATGAAACAGATGAAATTCTAAGCGACTTCTTGCAATACTTTGAGACAACATGGCTTGGAATTGTACAAAGGGGAAGGAGGCGGAGACCTACATTTGACATCGATTTATGGAATGTTTTTGAACGGATGGAGAGGAATTTACCTCGAACCAATAATTCAGTGGAGGGATGGCACAATGCTTTCCATATGTCTTCAAATATGTCACCCAACGTTGCAAAAACTTCTTCAAAAGATTCGACTCGAACAAGCTGCTACTGAATTGTCTATTCGGCAAATTGAAACTGGGCAAGAATTAGACCGAAAGACCAAAAAGTATGATGATTTAAATAAACGACTTAAACGTATATTTGATAGTTTCGAAAATGTCAACTCCTTAGAATATATTGATCGCATTGCATGTAATTTATGAAAACGTTTAACTTAATATCTCCAAGAAAATAATGAAAATATCATTTGTGCTTGTAATTTTATTTCAGTATATGTACATGTTTATATAAGAAAGGTAAAAATAAAAATATATACAATAACATTTTTTTTTTTTTGGAGACTAAAATTGTATAGAAAAAGTGCTAGGGTTTGAGTATATGACGACTCCGGTGGAGGGTTAAAAACCCCAATTTCTCATAACTTTATATGGCGGGACCCGAGAACCCTTTGCCGGAGAGTTTGAAATCTTAATACCCCGTTACTGTATTTGGCAGAACCCGAGGAAAACCGGGGGGGGGGGGGGAGGGGGAGTGAAAATCCCATTGCTCCATTTTTTTGGCTGACGGGGACCCGTGGACCCTTCCGCGGAGGGCTGTCGTGCAATTGGTATTAATTTCGACGTTTTGTATGTTCGATGTTTTGTAAGTTCGACGTTTTGTATGTTCGACGTTTTGTATGTTCGACGTTCTGTAAGTTCGACGTTTTGTAAGTTCGACGTTTTGTAAGGTCGACGTTTTGTAAGGTCGACGTTTTGTAGGTCGACGTTTTGTAGGTCGACGTTTTGTAGGTCGACGTTTTGTAATTCGACGTTTTGTCTGCACACCATATTATATAAGATATTATATATATAATATATTCTTATAATATAATACAGTACATATTATATATATATATATATATATATCATATATATATATATATATATATATATATATATATATATATATATATATATATATATATATATATATATATATAAAATAAGTATATAAATTTGTTGACAATAAACAGTACTTTTTTTTTAGACATAAATCTTAGGAAAACTCATGGGGCTATAGGAAAGAGTCTATGACCATCTTTTATGTTTATCTACATAAATGTAAAATTGTTATTCCTATATTCATGGTCCATTTACTGACCTGATTGGCTTGACAATAGGCATGGATCCTTTTTTATGATCCAAAAAAGTTATCTAGGATGTCTGCACACAATGCTGACCTATTAACGTCACTGGAGTTCAAGTAAATATTACAATGCAGGTTATTTCTTGGGGGAGGCCTCTATCGACTATCTCCATAAAATCAAGCCTACACAACGCCCTCAGAAAACTCATCTGAGTAACCTCAACTGCGGCGTTAGAGCCATATTCATAAAATATTTGTTTGTTTGTTCTCTTTGTAATACAATCTAGCAAAATTTATTGGCTTTAACTTTGAAAAGACCTACCTTACTGCCAAACACATGTCCACCAGTGAGTCATGTACAACATTTAATCTGATTCCGTAACAGAGGTTGAAACCGCTGTCATAATTACTCTTACCTTTACAAGAGGTATAAGCAAATATCATTATGAATGTAAAAGAGGAATTCTATGCATTTTTATATTAAACTTAAAAAATATCCTCAAAATCAGATAATTGGGAAATTAAGATGTCAACGAAAGTAAGAAACAAAAAAAATATGAAAAGAACTACTACATTGTAGAATATTAAATAAATCAAATACACTATAACATTTTTTTGTACCTCAAAATACAAGTTTTTTTTTTTTGAAATATTAGTGTTATATGCCTTTCCCCGGGATTTTTAAAATGTACCCCCTGGTTTAAGCATATTGTGTCTAATTGGTGGTATGAGGAGATGAGTTTTTTGCTATTCAGTTTTGAGATATAATAATTTTGCATCAAAAACTTTTCAATCTACCCCTACTGATGGAGAAAATGCTATGCAGTAGATAATACCATTCTATAGTTTTATCAAGGCACCAAAAAATCGGAATGGGAAAAAAATCGACTGTCACTACACCTCATGTTTGATACAGATTATCGACTGGTTGCTCAAATCTATACGGGGTGTGATTCCACGGGATACAGGTCTCTATCGCATTTACAATTAATAACTTAATTGGAACGCGGAACAGATCGAATATTGATAGAACGAAACGATGAAAAAAATAGGATGTCTGCGGTGCCTCGATTAATGACCGCAGCTACAGTTTTACGTTTACAGTCCTATGCGTTTGAATCTGGTTGATGTTTTGTCCTTGTTTGGTGTTTGAAAGTTGTCACTCTCGGGTATTTCTTTGTGAGCCGGGAGAATCACTCGTTTTATAAACTTTTTAAGCTCCGTTTTCGACGCTGTATGTGTCCAGCATCGAAAAAATATTCAGCTAATAACAAAATCAAAAAGATTTGACTCATCCGTAATAAACTGCAAACTTTGAATGTAAGTGATCTTAAGCGCGCACCCCTGTATAAACAATCATGAAAAATCCTTAACATTTTTTCTGCATATCCCAATACATTTTTTGTGCATTGTGTTATCCGATCATAGATTATTCAAAATTTTGGGAGAATATTTTTATAATCCTTTTTCAGCACTATTTTAAGTCAATCCATTATAATTGCTGTGGAGCTTCATTTTTACAAAGAATCACAAATTTTGAATGGAGGACGACATATTAATACAATTGGCAGACAATGTAACCTTGCCCAAAAAAAAAATCTTCACAAAGACAGTTTTGATCAAAGAAAAGAGATTTTAATATTTGCTTAAAACTGTTGTTAGGAAATGTAATTTTCTTATTAGTTCAAGGAAATACCTATGGGAAAATTTATTAAATTAATCTTTGATTCCTTGTATCTTTGCAATGATAATGGGGGGGATAAAGCTTATCCAGTTTATTTAAATCTCTAGACTTAACAGAGAAATAAAGACTAGAGAGTTATTGACGAAAAATAAAAAGATCCAATGCGCAAATATTATGGTATTTGTAATAATCCATGAGAAGACAGTTTGGGAATAAAGCTATATTTATGTTATAGTACGAGAGACATTACTAAGATTATTTTATCTATTATTTTAATTTTATTGAAATAGATTTTATAATATAGGGCAAGTGTTTTTTTAAAGGTCTTTATTATAACTGCACTATAAAATATACAATAATAAATAAAATATAGGTAAAATTGGGTACATGTACATAAATAAACATTATAAGATTATCTATAAAAGACCAAACCTCTATTCATAAAAACGTGTACTAACATAACTTTAAAAAAACACACCAAGTAAATAATAAACTATAATGAACACACCATATAAATAAATACAAACGAGTACAAACAAAACTTCAAGAACACAAAATAAATCGAGGATCGAGGCCGAGAGGCCTAAAACCCTTTTTCTTATTTTCCTTTCGTTGTTGCCTCATCGTCTGTTGTTGATGCCTTGAGGCGGTGGGTTGAGTAGTGTGGCCTTCCTGGAGGAGGAGTCATAAGTGTCGCCTTGTGCCCCTGTGAACTTTTCTCCCTTGTTCCGCCGCTTTCGCTTGAGGTGCTTATGGAAGGCGATACGCTCCCGTTTGGGTATCCAGCGCTCAGGATCGGGCTCCACGTTGGGATCATAGTTCATGGGAAGCTTCTTCTTCTTTTTCTTCTCGACAAGGTCACCGCGCTCCTTTTTGGACATGTCAGGGGAAGGAAGGCTACCGACTCGAGGAACCTTCTTGCTTCCCCAAAAGAAGGCTGAGGATTTCAAAGCATAATCATGTACAATCAAAATTGCTGTTAAAATTTAGATTTATGCGAGCGAAAATATAGCGACGTAAGCCTTTTTAAATAACTAAAATAACGTGAAGAAAATGAGCATTTGAAATTAATCAAGTCAACTGCATAATTCCATGTAAGGCCTGAAGCTGCAGGAATTTTTAATCGAGCGCAAAATACCTAGCAGAAGCTGAAATTAAAATTGATCTCAATTCCACTCTATTTAATTGCTCTCCTTTTGTCAATTTGGATCCAATCAAAGCCTTGGAACTAAGAAGAGAAAAATGAATTGCCTCAAGCTGGCGATCTTTACTCCTCTGTATCTTCGGGAAACCATACAAAATAATGCCCTTGCCTCTTTTGTAGACTCAAAATTTAGTTTCAAGAATTCTGTCAAAATATAAACATACGGATACTCAACAAATGTATGAACAATGTTAATTAAGATTTTACTGCAGTCCTTGCAGGGATAATTAAAAAGATGCACCCCGTAGAAATTTGGAACTGAGAGGTGAATTTCTTTCCCTCCGTCAACTTCCAACAAGGACTCTTTTATTCTAACGAGCCAAATGCTAGAGAGTCCCAACTCTTCAATTACTTTAAGGCATTTTTTATTTACCTCAACCTCATCCGTAGGAGAAACGCTCAGCTTTAGATGCCATGGACCTGGATATTGATGATTATACCAGCTTTTTTTAAAGGGTACATAAATTTACCATGGGCAAAAACGGAATTACACTCCCTTGGTATGTCATGATACCCTTTTTTAACGCCTCACACTCTAAAAGCATTGGGTTTTCATTAATTTTGAAGAAGGCTCTCCTATGCATGTTTTGCCCAATAATATCTACCGTAGAACAAGAATCAAAGATAGGGTACTAGTCAAATTATATTCTGCACTGCAGCCCAAGTTGGTGAATTGCTGTGAGGAGTTCATTAGAGTTCAGTGTACACATCATAAGGTATTTTTTCAACACAGAGACACATAATCTTATTCAATCCATCTCTATTTTTCAGTTGGCAAATCTTTCAATAAGAAATACGCTAATATAAAACTAAAATATATATTCTTTAAATATAAAATAAAAGAAGTACCCCTAAAAAAATTGTTTTCCATGTTTCAATTATCAAGTATGGGTTGCCTTAGAACCCCTATACTAAGAGGCCTTGCAATGCCATTTGAAGCATGATGTAATTTACAAATTAAATTAGTGCATTGCAGGAAAATTTTCTTTGAGAAACTTACAAATAAAATACAAAAAGTACCCGGTTTTTCTGCAAACTTCATAAGAATTTTACAAAAGTGTTTTAAAAATATATAACTTTTATTTTCATTGACTGAATGATATTTTTTTTTCATCAGCAATGTTTTTATTATTATAACGTGCATAAAATATATACATATAATAGTTATAAAGGAAAATTGTGTTCAATACAAACATAAATAAACATTATAGTTTAAATTATTTTCCTTTTAGAAACCTTAAAAACAAACGTATGTATAGATCACCTAAATTTCTTAACATAAAATTCTTACGATATAGTGTCTAACGAATATAAACGTAAATATCAAATAATTTTTAACATAAAATTCTTGTGATAAAATATTTAAAAAAAACATTAAGAAACAGAGAATAATATAAGTGTAATCCTTTATTTGATTTAAATAATCAGCTATTTGCTGGTCCGTTTTAGTTATAAAGATATAAAATATTAAAAAATTACAAACACAATCATTCCTGTGTATAAACACATACACATATATATAAACACTAAAAACACGTATAAAATTAAAAATACTAAAATAAATAAATAAATCCCCCTAAATTGGGGTACTACGGCCAATGGTCCTGGCTACGTCCCTTGCCGCAGCTAGTGTCCTGGCCGACCTCAGGGACTCAAAATTGTTCCACACAGACACTGCATGGGACGCAAATGTGTCTGTGCCGCCCCTTAATGGACACGCCACCGAAGTCGTAGACCTCGTCGGTCTCTTTGGGGTTGGGAAGACGAGATCGCCAATGGGGTTTCTGGCACCACATCCCCCATCGTTGGAGTGGAAGCACTTCCAGGTCTCTACTGCCACAGCCATGACGGTTATCTCGTTGAGGGAGGGAATTTTTGCACTCCTAAGGAGATCCTCGATCCGAATGTGGTCCCGTCTCCTGCAACCGTGATGCTCCTTGCCACGTCATTGATGGCGACCTGGACGGCCCTGTGTGCGGCATCCGGCTCCTTATTCTTATCAAACCTAGGTGTCGTCACGACCGCGGCTGCATACGAGAGCTTACCAACCATAAGCCCCCTGGCCAGTTGCCGAAGGTATTTTCCTCTCGGAATATGAACGGCCAACCTTGAGATGAGTGCTGCCCGTTGTTTTGCTGCCTTTACCACGTAGGCATTGTGGGGTGTGGTGGTGAAGTCTGAGTCGAACTTGACCCCAAGGAACTCAATCTCATCGGATGGGTGCAACTCGACGCCCTCAACCCTGATGGTTAAGGCTGAAGTGTCTTTTTCTTCCTGGCTTTGCTCCCAATCATGAATGGGTCTTGGCGGCGTTAAGGACGAGACCATTCCCCCCTGCATATTTAAAGAAGGCATCCGCCTTCGTCTCTAACAAGAGCCCAACTTCCTCAAGGGAATCACCGACAGCCCATAGGAAGAAATCGTCCGTGTAACTGCTATTCTCCTCGCCTCCAATATGGATACAAATATCATTGATTGTTCTTGAATTTCTTGAATTGTCAGATGATTATTTCCAGGGATTTCGTGTGCAGGGGAGAAGTAGAAGGGAAATATTGATGACTTCCGAAGCATGATTCCAGCCGAACTTTGTACCATTGGATCCTCCAGGAAAATGCCGTGTAACGAGCGGCAGCCGAAACCATGATTGACCGGAGATCTCTCGCATTGATGGTTTCCCCTCCCATCAGCTTGTGAAAAAAGTTCAGGTGGATTTTTGATTGGTGTTATTAGATTTTTATTTTTTTTTCCTAGAGACGACGAATTAATGATAGTTCATTTTAACATTCATGGACATTTTTCCCTCATTAGTACCTTCATATACGTTCATGATATTACAAACTAGATATATTATATATTTTGAATGAGATGAGTCACCGTGATAAATTAAACAAGGACGATATAAAATATAAATGATAACAATCATTCATTACAAACGTATCAAAGTTGATTTTTCATTATTATTATTCACAGAAGTTAAACAGATAAGACTGATTAAAAAATGCTTCAAGTATTTAAGACATTATGAGATAAGATAAATCAATTAAGATAAAACTTGCCATGTAGTTATATAAGATTCATAAAATCAAAATAATCAATCACTTATCAACTCATACAATCAACATGAAGACCTTCCTGATTAGCAGCCTTTTCTTTGGCCTCTCACTGGCAGCCACTAGCAGATCAAACAATATAAACATCCAGCTTTATGACTCCACGAACTTCAGAGGAACCTCCAAAACTATCCATGGCTACGAATATGATTTGAAGCTTCTTGGCTTTGACAACAAAGCAAAGTCAGCCATCGCCAATGGGATCTGGATCATGTATGAGGATCCAAGCTTCAACCGGGTCAGTACAATAAACAAGTATCATATGCATGGGGAAAGAACCTCAAGCTCAAGGACCTTGGAAAGATCGGTGGAAAAGTGTCCTCCATTCGCTACTCCGGCGATGAGAGCTTCGATACGAACTCCATCAACTTCTACGAGGGAGCTGGTTTTATGGGAATCGAGCAGTACTTCTTCAAGGATGCGCCCAGCATGGACTACGATAACTTTGGCAAGTCCATCATCCTGACGGGCTGCAAGCCCTGGACCCTGTATGAGAAGAAGAACTACTCCGGTAGTAGGCTCTGTGTCTATCCCGCTTCCTTGTCCAGCCCATGCAAGCCAGGATTCTTCGAGACCCCTCTGCCTTTGGAAATTTCGGCAACCAAGTTTCCAGTGTAAGGATGGGATGCTTCTCCAAGAATGCAGTTTTTGCCAACCCACTCGAAGATGGAGTCACTAAGACGATAAGCCTGGAGTAAAGAAAAAAAAAATTAAAATGTATTTTTACAAATAATAATAAATGACAGAGCTTTATAAAATATCAATACATGCATGAATTTGTTCATTCATTTGGTAGTGCTTTTGTGATTAATACAATAGTCTTGATAAACTGTCTTAAATAAGACTATTTATCAATATATATAAAGAAAATAAAGAGATCGTTAGGTATCTAATGAAGTACTCATGTTCAAACAAGGATTATTACCGTGAATTAGAAATGACAAGGTTTAAGTAAACATAGTTCCTTTGTATTTGAATGCAAAATCAATATTATTTTCTTAAATTGAAGTAATGTGGTAATTATTGCCATGAAAGCCATTTTGTGTTATCTTTTTTTCCTCCTCAGCGAGGTTTTCATGAAATATAATTTTTTTTGTCAAAAACAAACCTTTTTTTATTATTTGTTGAAATATTTATATTTCATATAGACCTCGATGAGGGAAAAAAAATAAAAAAATGGCTTTCATGGTTATAATTATCGCATTACTTGAATTTTTTTTTTTTTTTTTGTAAATTATGTGATGAGTAAAAAATCATGAATACAGAAAATGTAAGCCGCCAATTTTTGCTCATTTGTAAAGATGATTAAAAAATAATCAATGGAACTCATTTACTCCAATCCCAATCTCTTTCGTGTGCCATTCATAAATTTTTAAAAAATAATTCCCCAAAATAAGTGACGACTTTTTTTTAGAAAAGACTTTTAAAAAAAGTGACGAAGTTATTTTTTAGAAACAAATATTTCAAAAATTCCTTTCTAAAAAACTTCCTCACTTTTTTGGAAATTCTTTTCTAAAAAACGTCGTCACTTCAGAATGTCGAAGGAACGAAAATATATATTAAGTCCCGGCCCGGTTTTGGCCCAGCCCGGCTTGAAAAATTTAAATCCTGGCAAAAAGGTGTCCCGGTCGTTTCCTGATATATATATATATATATCAGAGCTGCTACTACCGAATGTAAATTGGTATTCGATACTAACGACGGTAGATTTCAAATACCGGTCCGATTTATACGATATTCGATAGAAACTACCAAATACCGTATCGATTGACAATCGGTACGGTATTTTTGAAGTATGACTTTTGTGACATTCACATAGAGATATAGGTAAAATATATGGAGAGTTTATTCCCTTCATAGCAGAGAATTATCGTTCAACTGTCGCTTTGCACAACATAAACAAAGTAATTTTTACTACGTCATCGTAAGATAATATTGGATAGAAGTAAATTTTGTATTGTTTCATAAAAAGGGTCAAATATTTGAATGAAATTTACGTTTTATTTTTCTAAGTAATAAGGTAAAAGTGGAAGCGCTCCCATGTGTGAAGAACTTGAACTTTGCACAATAAATAAACAATTACAATTATAGTATTCAAGAGCAGATACATACATATATATAATATATTAGCACATGCTATGCATTGAGTACCTGGAAGTGAATTTAATATCGGACAATAGAGACGGTAAATGAAAATAAAATCTAAAGCCTTCCAGTTCTTATAAAATCCAAGTACATCCTAATATTAGATTTGAGTTTGTCCGTCTGTCCTCTATAGACGCCGAAACTACAGATGCATCTTGACACTGTGATGGTTCTGGGCTAGGTTAGATTCTGATCAGACCACATTTGTGTCTGTGAGAGGATTTTGCGGTTTGCAAGGATTTTTGAGGGTTAGAAGGCTCGGGATGAAATTAAAAGTTTTGTGGCCTTTAGCCGTAGGCATCTTTTGGTATAACCAAAACTAAGGCCTAGCGACCTTGCAAAGGCCTCAAAAAGGCTTGGAAAACTTTGGTTTGTCCATAGTTCGAAAGTGAGATGTTTTAGAGACAGAACGCAAACAAAAAGTTATCTGCATCTCTGCCCAAAGAACCTGGATCCGGAAAAAAATCCGGATCCAGACACTCCCGGACCCGGATTATGACATTTCCTTAACTTTTGATTCTTTCCCATTTCGAAAAAAAGCTACTCTGAAAGTACATCAAGAATAGGTTTACAATCGGGTCCAAAAGAAATTTCCCGGAAAACCGGACCGGCCTGTCGGGAAATTCAAGAAACCTCTGGGGCGACTTTTTAAAATCAAAAAAGTTCAAAACAAAACATACGAAACGAAGGCCTTGCAAAATAAACCTAGGTTGGTTAAGCCAATGTCCGGCCTCCGGACATATTTGGGCCGGGATCTGGATTTTTACAATTTGCAAGTTTTTGCAATATATTTTTGTACAATCATATTCAACTTCAGAAAGGGAGCAACTTTTATGTTATCAGTATCCGGATCCGAGGTCATTAAGAGCCTCAAATCCGGGATTGAATATTAGGTCGAATTTCATGGACGAAGCGGAATATTTTGAATCATAAATTTTTGGGGGCCTTTTTTGCCTTTTATTGGATTGATCGCATCAAGTTATAAAATAATATCTATAGAGTTTGGCATTTCTAATAAGTTCGGTTTTTTAAAATGAATTTTGGTTTATAATTTTTTGAGTTTTGGTATAAAAACTGGCAAAATGGAAAAGGGTTTTTTTTCGCCGCTCCTGGGAACTCACAGATTTCAACTTGAGTTCATAAGAAGGAGCTTAAAAAGCCTGACAATACATTATAAAAAAGTCCTTCTCAATTGTTTTATATTTTTTCAGAAAACCCAAAAAACTGATTTTTTCAAAAAACTTAAAAACCATGATTTTTGGCATTTTTTAAATTTTTAAATTTGTTAATATAGTTGTTCCCAATTGGGGAGAATAATGCAAATGTGAAGAAATTTTTAAAATTGGATTAAAAACAAAAAAAAATATTTGTAAGCATTATTTCATAAGTACATGATACATATACTAGCATAGGAGTTGGCTATAATGTTAGTTCTTTTTTGCTCCCTAGGGGGCGCTCTAAATTATGAATCTAATGTAACCTCTAGGGAGACTTTTTTACTGCATAATTGGTATTTAAATTATGAAATACAAAATGAAGCCCTCGCAATACAATATCCGGCACCATGTGACGTCATAAATTAACACCACGGTTCACCAAAGGTCTGTATAATAAGGTCTGAGCTATACAAAAACAAACATGTAATCCTGGCAGTATAATTACTCAATGACGTCACTGGAGAACGAATATATATATTAATAATATTTATGTTTACTTATTTGATATATTCATATATATATATATAGATAGGGAGATTGATGATATATATATACATATATATATATGTAATCGAATGATAAGGATCCGTAGGAGGATGGGAGATACACGACTTTATTTCAATAGGAGAAAACAACAATGACAAATCATGGTCAGCTTAGCAGCTGCCCTGGTCAAAATAAACATCATAAAAATAGTGATGCACTGAAGCGCTACAGTATTCCCCCCCAATGTTTTACAAAGTTAAGCATGATATCTTATAGGGAACTTGACCTGGCGACCAGAAGAAGTTGTTGTGATGGCGGGGCTTTGTAGAGTTGTTGGCAAGGTCTCTGAAGGTAGGAAAGCCGGCTTAACCCTATCGATGCTGACGGTTTCTTGGGTTCCATCCTTGTCGATCTTTAAGGTTTTGTCAGTGCGGTCAACCACTTTGAACGGACCTCTATAAGGAGGGTCTAGAGCTTTTACCAATCGGGGGCGAACGAAGAAAAATATGAGTTGCCTCCTTCAATTCCCGAGGAATAAACAAGGGCGATGTTGGTCTCTTGTATCTGTCGGTGCTATCCTTGACATAGTCAGTTGTAATCGTTCGGCAAAATTGGAGACATCCGCAACAGACTTTGTTGAAGTTTTTCCAAAGAATTGACTAGGAAGACGAAGAGATGTTCCATATACGAGTTGACTGGGAGCGTACCCAATGTCAAATCATGGTCAGCTTAGCAGCTGCCCTGGTCAAAATAAACATCATAAAAATAGTGATGCAATGAAGCGCTACATATAAATCGTTCTCCAGTGACGTCATTGAGTAGTCACACTGCTACATGTTTGTTTTTGTATTGCCCCAACCTTGCAACTGTCGCAACAAGTATTATGTATTGATGTTATGAAGGTCTATCTATAAATGTTTATGTTGTTAATGCATGTAATAAGGCTTCAAACTATATGGGAGCTTTATATATAATACAACATTTATGGAGTGAATATTTAAAGAAAAATGTATCTTAATTATTGTCATGATCTTTTATTATATTTGTGTAAGCAAAATATGACCCTGGAATATACTAAGCCTTCAAGCATGTTCAGGAGTATTTTTATTGAGAATATACGAAATGAAGCACTCGCAAAAAATGAAGTCTGTGAAATAAATGTCCGTCACCATATGACGTCATAAATTAACACCACGGTTCACCAAGGTCTGTATAATAAGGTCTGGGCAATACAAAACAAACATGTAATCCTAGCAGTATAACTACTCAATGACGTCACTGGGGAATGAATATATATATTTATATAATTTATATTACATATATTTATTTTATTAATTTATTTAAACACACACACATACATGTATATAAATATAAACAAAATTATAAATAAATATATATATATAGAGATAGATAGAGAGATTGATTGATATATATATATATGTATAATTGTTCTCCATTGACGTCATTGAGTAATCACACTGCTACATGTTTGTTTTTGTATTGCCCCAACCTTGGGTTCACCAATCTTATTAACCAGTTTGAATACTTCAAACTTTTCCCCTTTTCTCACAGGAGACTGTGGCGTACTCTTAGGCATAATAAAACAATAGACGTGTTCACACTTAAATAACTATATTATCACTGATTCATTTAGGCGCCAAAATATATCAACAAACCCCCTCCTTGTGATGAGACGGCCCAGAGTGATGAACCGGTCCAGTTCATGGTTCGAACTCTTGCTACACGGCCCCATGATGTTAACATCACCTTTAGTTTTTGAAGCAAGGAAACTTAGACGACCCGATTCCTCAGTCGTATGTCTGAAGAGTGTCTTGGTACTCCATTAACGTCTGCTTGGAAAGGAGAAACGACTTTTGTAATAGTTCCCTTCAACCATTTTGTCGTGCACTTTGCGTTGTTTGGTTTCACCCAAACTTCATCACCCTTGACAAATTCTCCTGCCTCCGGGGTAGGTTTTTCTGTCCGCTTTTCATCTATCATGGAAATCCGCCATTCTCTCTTGAAAAGTTTCTCAGCAGGAATCACTTTATCTTCCGATCTTGGTGATGCATTGTACCAGAACACACACGTTGATACCGGACTGCCCGTTCTTGCTACCATGGATTTGATAGTTCTATGGTTTCTCTCCACTATACCGTTGCCTGATGGTTTGTAGGCGCACCTGAAGGACAAGGTAACGTTCCAGGATGACATAAGGTTGGCAAACGCTTTTGATCTGAATGTTCTACCATTATCGCAAAGAACTTCCATAGGAGGGCCCATATGACCAAACAATTGACCCACAGCGATGCACACCTCAAATTCACTCTCGCTCCTTATGTAGGTCCAAGCGGAGAATCGGCTGGGTCCACAATCCACAGCAGTGAGATATTTTTCTTTGCCAACGTGTGTCACATCGATGGCAATTCTGTCCCAGATCTTCGCCACAGAGAGTTTCCCCCCTCTAAAGTCTTAGGTGCTGGATCAATTGATGTGCATTCTTCGCATCCCTGGATTGCCCTCGCTACTTCATCGGCTGTGACCTCTTTATCCAATTTCCTGGCAAAATGGAGGGTTTTCTCTCGTCCCATATGATTCATGTCATGAATTTCCCGTATTCGTTCTGGTGTTATATTATTTGCTGAATTGCATAGAGACATTTTTCCTTTACTTATCCAATTCTTGGGTACCCTAGTCAGTTCGTCTGCTTTATTCTTGGCTGAGGGGACAAGAACGATTTCCCATGAGATGTTGTAGGCTTCCAAAGTTTCTTTTAGTGTTGAAATTCTTCGTTTTACAAGCATCTCAGAGAGGCCGGACACTCTTATCTTTTTATCTCCAGTCCTCAACGATCTCAACCAAGAAAATACAGTTGCCGAATCGGTCACAATGTTAAGAGTTTCAGCTCCCCATTTTGTTGCGAGATTTACTCCTTTCACAATCGCAGTCAACTCAGCTAAATTAATATGAGCCCCGTCTTCTTTTTTCCTCAACCATGCACCATCCTCGATCACAACTCCATTTTTGCACAATATAGCTCCATATGCGATTGAGCTAGCGTCAGCCCACAATTGAAAGGAACCTCCACTTTCTACGTTCCACTTCCCTTTGACGGGATCATCTCGAGTGATTCTTGAAATCACCTCTTCCAGTAGATTTTCTACGATGACTCCCGCTTTATCGTCCCATTTTTGTCCTTCACAACATCTTTTGATGTAACTCGTTGCAACCCTCAACCAACCGACAATAGGGAAATGACCAACGAGTTTACCACACAATGAGAATACCTCCCTCCTTGTGACACCTGGGTTCACAGCAAGATCAGCACAATTTGGTCTTCTCCACCACAAGGTTCCGTCCTTTGTTTCCAATTGCAAACCGAGGACCTTTGACTTGCTCAACAAAATGTGTTCTTTGCATTGTAGCCCAAATTTCGCTAGATGGTCCCTTACGTCAGTCACCGATATCTTGTCCAAGTTAACTATCAGATCGTCGTAGTAGTGATCCACAGAACCTTTCATTCTTGGGTTTAAAGACAAGACCTTAGCTATGATGACTTTCATTATTTCTGGTGCACAGTTTAGTCCAAACCCTAGACGGCAAAGTTGGTAACATTGGCCCTTGTACCTTATGTTTTGGTATCTGCTGCATCTCGGACTGACTCCTATTTGCATATAAGCATCTTTCAGATCCAACAATGCACAATTCTCAGGCCATTGCCTCCACGTCCGCAGCTTTTCCCCGCAGACATCAGCTTCAGCACCAGAGCATTCTACAAATTTGTTGAGCTCCCTAAAATCCAAAACGGGTCTCACTTTGTCCTTGGTTTCCTGATAAACGGCCATAAGCGGTATAACTCCTTGGTGACTTTCTTCGCTCTTGACCAACCATCCACTTTGGATCCATCTATTCACTTCACTCTCGAACCTCGTCCTCCACCTCTCGTCAACGTTGTACTGTCCGACCCGACCTTGGATCTTGGGATCTTCAATCCATTCCCACTCTACAGACCAACGATCGCCACAAAAAGAGGCCCTAAAATTTCTACCCTCAGCAGACACCTCGGGACTCGGTTCGACCTCACTCACTAATGCTGGAGCACTTATAGACACAACTCCTCTTAACAGCGAGAAGTTAAAGTGTGCAAGGACATCGGTGCCCAAAACAACGTCAATCCCAGGCATCATGCTAGAACTAAGGATACACTCATTCCAGACAGACTTCCCCACGAGCTCGATCCTCCTCCATGATGTTCCTTGGCACACAGAGGTCCTTCCATCGAATGCCATCACCCGTACGCTCTTCTCCTGCTTCAATGGTTTATACTGGCTGAAGCGTGCCCCCAAAATTGTTTTGGAGCAGCCAGTATCGAGAAGGCCACTAACCTCCTCTCCGTCCACTTTTACTTTTATTGTGGGGATGGTTGCGCCTGAGAGCTGTGATAGACCGCCGTTGGCGCAGGCGCCGGCCCCACTCCGTTTCCCGTCCTCCTGCACATTCGCGCATAGTGCCCCGTTTTTCCACAAATGTAGCACGCTCCCTTCCTCTTTGGGCAACTTTTAATAAAGTGAGGGCCTCCGCAAGAGAAACATGACATTTCTTTTGTAGTTCTTTGAGATACGGCCCCAAGACTCTCTCCTTGATGGGAGCTGGACATTAAGGACTTAGCCATATGAACAACTCCACTCATTTCCATGGACTCAATGTTGGGTGTCGCCCTAATATGGACACTCACATCCTGAGGGAGACCACAACGAAGGCGAATCTCACTGCGTTGTCAGCCTTGTCCATTCCAGATATTCTGGCCAGTCGTTTAAGGTCCGTGAGGAAAGCTTCAACGGTCTCGTCCATCCTCCACCTCCTTCCGCAGAATTCCTCGTATGCCGTCCACTTGCTCAAGCCACGCACTCACATCTTTTCCCTTCGTCCCATCAAACCGAGGAGGAATATCCGCTATCTTCATGGCCGTGATAGCTTGTGGCGTACTCTTAGGCATAATAAAACAATAGACGTGTTCACACTTAAATAACTATATTATCACTGATTCATTTAGGCGCCAAAATATATCAACAAACCCCCTCCTTGTGATGAGACGGCCCAGAGTGATGAACCGGTCCAGTTCATGGTTCGAACTCTTGCTACAGAGACAAAGATGAACGCGCTCCGAAGTAGAAAGAGAAGGGAGAAGCTTTATGTATATGAATGTTTGACATGTACTCATGAATACGAAAATCATGAAAACAGTTTCCCTCGCAAAGTTATAATGGTGATTTTCCCTCCAAATCATGAAGAAGGTCTTAAGGAGAGGAGAGCATTTGCCTCTTAGCTTACATAGGAGGCTTTTTAAGTAGGCGTCTTTCATTAGAAGTAAATATATGTAGTATAAGGTATATTAATTTCCTTAAACTTTTTAGTGCATAAGACTTTTGCTTCATATTTGCTCGCTGAACGTTGCTAAGTATCTGTGGCCACTTTTTTTAATGAGACGATAGAGGTTTTTTAAAGTTAGAAGAGGAAAAAAAAATACATATGTATATATTTGTAGTTATAAGGAGAGGAACTTAATCAGAATTTACAGGATAAATATATAAAAAATCCCTCTCCTTTTTTTTGTTGAAAAATACTCATATCATTATCTATTATAAACTACTTTCCATACGACGTCTCCATCATCATAAGCTTCATAAACTTCATTGTAGTTAAACCCTTGCCTCAACATATTATCCAAAGATATGTTACCATGTATAATGCTGTGGCCGTAGGCCACCCAACCGCCAGAGGGCTAGCCTCAGCCGTGAGCGGCAATGGGTAGTAATAATAATATAAGATTAGTATGTATTAAATTTCAAATAATCATAATAAATTACAAAAAATTATGTACTTAATTTTGTTATAAATTGTCGATATTAAATGCATATGAAGAAGTCACAGAGCAGATACATTAATAAATTTCTCTCTCTTTCTTAACTACTTAACTAAGTAAGACTATCGATCGATACTGTAGATATATAATAAAATCTACCGAATATCGATATCAATCGGTAGAAGGTATTACCGAATACCGGACCGGCGTAGATTTTTTTACGAATCGCAGCTGTGATATACATATATATATATATATATATATATGGATATATATATATATACATGGTTTAAACGAAAAACGCTGCAATGATTTTGAGTTTTCTGCTTTTATTGACAAGTTATTATCTCTAACAGCCTTTATTCAATATGGCCGCCGCCAGTTTCAATCAGTCTCTCGCTTTAGACCTGAAGTAGGAGCAGCACTGATGATTTGCACAAGATCAAGTTTCCTAGTCTCACGGATGATGGAGGTCCTCAACGCATCCAAGGAGTTGTGGGACATGTTGCAGACCTTCCCCTCTGACTACCCTTAAAGGTGTCCTCTGCCGACTTACTCATGGGGCGTCGCCGGATTGGCCTCCACCGATCTCTTTAATCATGCTAGGAAACCCTGGGCGTCATACCTTTGTCGACTGTATGCTCAAGGGGCTTCCTCTCAACCATACTAGACCCATTGATGACGTCATACACAGTGCTCTTGGGGGTATACGATGCAATCATATTTATTAAAAATAATTGTTGTCTCCATTTCAGTTTATTTAGTAACAGACTAATATTATAATAATTCAACATTGGAAAGGAAGGAAAAAATATTTTTTTAAATTAAAATTTACCTATTTTCTTAAATACTATTTATTATATAAAAATAGCATATAGATTATATGTATATGTTACCTACCAATATGTGCAGTATTAATTCTTTACTTTTAGACATATATTTGGAAAGTGGTTTAGATGTTTAGTATCATATTGTAACCTATAGATAGCTTGATAATGAAGATCTTAAAAAACATTTTATATTTATGATTCAACGCTGAATCAAGTTGCTTTCAATATCATTATTTTAATTTTGTACCAAGAAAATATCAGCATATCTAATCAATCTATTAAATTAATTGAATAATTTTCATCATAGAACAACACCATTATAATATTATTGAATTTTTTTTATTCTTTATGAGTCATGTTCATAATGCCTCAAATATTTTATCTCTTTCCAAGACATTGAGTACGTTTATGTTTAAGTATCACACCTTGAAAAAAATTCAAATAGTAGGAAGGTCATTTCTCATTTGAGAATGTGAAATATGTTACAATGATCCAAAGATACATAATAATAAGTATGCCACACCTGGAAGAGTCATTACGGATATCTAATTGCCCGGTTTTTAAACATTTTTATTCCAAAACAAAAGCTGCTCCAAACAAGGATGATCCTCTTCATACTTTTCATCTTCCATCTTTGGACATTTGGGTAAGCTAGGGAGATTTTAAAGGCTGCGATTAAGGCGTGCGCGATAATAATATGTACAGATTATATACTGGACACCGTATATAAGGCGTGTGTTTTAAGATGTGTAAATTTGTTCTGTGAAATAGGTCTATCGCTGTCCATGGACACACTGTATCATCAGTCCGAGGCTAAACTACTTTTCATTCTTCGATGCCTTTTTCAGTCCTCAGCTTATAAAATTATTTTGAATTTTATCTTATTATATTCCAGCAACTAATGCTGTCATCGGGCTAGAAAATGCTTTGGAATACGCGGAGAAAAATGGCTTAACAAGAAAATCAGAAATGAAACTTATTAAGTTTATAAAGTATTGTATAAGCATGTAAAGAGACCTCGATTAAAACATATTTCAAAATAACCTTATTTTTTTCAAATCATTAATATTTTTTAGACGACTTATTGTTATAAACATAATTATTTTAAGCATACGAAAAGACATTCAATTAATTTGGCTCTGATTATATATTTTTCAACTTTAGCTATGCAGTATAAAATTTTAGTAATAAACAGTCATTCTATATAACACATAGTGCAAGCTGTGAATAATGCTTCGGATTGACTAACATTTTTATTTATTGTTTTACAAAAAGTGAGACATCATTTTACCAAAAATCTTTTCACTTATCTTACTGTTTTTATGAGAGTTACGGAGTCAAAGTTATTTATATGATATAATTTTGTATTTAGAAGAATATATGTTATTATGTAAAAACGTCTATTTTTTTCGTTTTAATGTGAACAACCCATAAGGGTAGTCACGAAGAGTATTTAGAGTATAATTCAATTCAGTTAAATTTTTTAGAGTCATCTTAACCCTAACCAGGCCGGGGGGGGGCGGATTCCGCCCCCCCCTCCGGTTTTTCTGGGATATTTCGTGAAAAAAAATAATTACGCGCTAAAATTTTATGACTTTTAAGATTGAAGTATTGCGCATCTTTGATACCTTTTCGAAAAAAGGGACCTACCCCTACGGTGCGGCAGGTCATTTTGCGAACGTCCGCGCGGCAATTTCATTGATTGCATTATTGAGATATATGCATAAATACCGACTAATTTGCATAATTAATTACTGTATGCAAATTAATTTTACCTGTTCTGTGACATGTATGATATTCAGTATGATACTATGATGTATAATGCTAAAGATTGATGCCTAGTGGCATTAATTTCTGTTATGTGTATGAAAGATCACATTTTGATGCAAATTTGCATATTTGATAAAATTAACATGCATAATAAAAAACCCTTTGTTCTATGGTGATGAAATTTCGTGTGGTTGTACCTTAGTGGGAGACCTAGTTGTGTGCCGAATTTCACAAATTTTCGTCGCTCGTTGCCGAGATCTGAGGGGGGGGTGGAATCCACCCCCCCCGGCTATAGAGGAGCCAAAATAACCCGGCTGGTTAGTGTTAAGATTTTAAAGGTATAATGCAATAAATGCATCCAAGGGTATTAACATTATATCAAATTTAAATCAGGCATGAAAAATGTTTGGCAACATTTTTAATATCTTTATCTATAATTCGATAATTTTTTGAAAATCAAATATATTCCGTTTTTTAAAGTTCATTATTGTTTAATAAATATTATACTTATTTTATCATTTTAAAATATAAAAGGAGATTTCTTTAGATAAAAGTTTTCAAAACTATTTAAAAAAATAAATTCGATTTTAAAATTAGTTCCAGCCTTGTATGATGTGATTGTCGTCAATTTATTGTAAAGTAACTAATAACATTATAAAATTATATAATTTTAGTAAAAGTAAATACTGTTTTTTATTTACTATAACATAAAAAATTAAATCATAGTATCTACGACATCCATGCTGTGTATGACTTAAATGACTATGGATATATTAAGGGTTTACCAAATCATTGAAACTGTTTTATAGGCCTATCATAAATGAACAAAAATTCATTCAGCTTAAGAGATAGTTTGCCTACGTTTTGGTGTGCAATAACTTTTTTACAAGGTTTTTGTGAATGTATATCCTTATATAACTCCACAACAATTTAATTTATGTAAATAACTTAATGTATCTATTTGTGATGCACTTTTTATTATTCATAAGCCACAGTAACTACGGGTATTCCTATAAGTAAGTTGTAAAAAAATATATAAATCACATTTCTTATTTACAAGCCAGCACCAACTCCTGCGGGTTTTACTGCGTATTGTAACATACTTGTTACAATACATCAACTATAATATATATGTGAAGAATAGTATATTTATTTTATATCTACAATTTAGTAGTTCTTTTCATAATTTTTTTTGTTTCCTACTTTCGGTGACATCTAATTTCCCAATTATCTGATTTTGAGGATAGTTTTTAAGTTTAATATAAAATGTATAGAATTCCTCTTTTACATTCATAATGATATTTGCTTATACCTCTTGTAAAGGTAATAGTCATTATGATAGCGGTTTCAACCTCTAGTTACGGAATCAGATTAAATGTTGTACATGACTTACTGGTGGACATGTCTTTGGCATTAAGGTAGGTATTTGCAAAGTTAAAGCCATTAAGTTTTGCTAGATTGTAGTACAAAGGGAACAAACAAACAAATGCCAAATATTTCATGAACATGGCTCTGAATCCGCAGTTAAGGTTACTCAGATGAGTTTTCTGAGGGCGTGGTGTAGGCTTGATTCTATGGAAATAGTCGATAGAGGCTTCCCTCATGAAATAACCTGCATTGTAATATTTACTTTAAGCTCCAGAGACGTTAATAAGTCAGAATTGGGTGCAGACATCCTAGACAACTTTTTTGGATTATAAAAAGGATCCATTCCCATTTTCAAGCCAATCAGTCCAGTAAATGGACCATGAATAGAGGAATAACAATTTTATATTTATGTAAATAAACATAAAAGATGGTCATAGACTCTTTCCTATAGCCCCATGAGTTTTCCTAAGATTTATGTCTAAAAAAATAGTACTGTTTATTGTCAACAAATTTATATACTTATTTTATATATATATATATATATTTTCTTCTAGCTCTTCCAACTACAAAGCCAGCACCAACTCCTGCGGGTGAGTTTTACTGCGTATTGTAACATACTTGTTACAATACATGTCAACAATAGAATATATATGTGAAGAATAGTATATTTGATTTATTTAATATTCTACAATTTAGTAGTTCTTTTCATACTTTTTTTTGTTTCCTACTTTCGTTGACATCTAAATTTCCCAATTATCTGATTTTGAGGATAGTTTTTAAGTTTAATATAAAAATGTATAGAATTCCTCTTTTACATTCATAATGATATTTGCTTATACCTCTTGTAAAGGTAATAGTCATTATGATAGCGGTTTCAACCTCTAGTTACGGAATCAGATTAAATGTTGTACATGACTTACTGGTGGACATGTCTTTGGCATTAAGGTAGGTATTTGCAAAGTTAAAGCCATTAAGTTTTGCTAGATTGTAGTACAAAGGGAACAAACAAACAAATGCCAAATATTTCATGAACATGGCTCTGAATCCGCAGTTAAGGTTACTCAGATGAGTTTTCTGAGGGCGTGGTGTAGGCTTGATTCTATGGAAATAGTCGATAGAGGCTTCCCTCATGAAATAACCTGCATTGTAATATTTACTTTAAGCTCCAGAGACGTTAATAAGTCAGAATTGGGTGCAGACATCCTAGACAACTTTTTTGGATTATAAAAAGGATCCATTCCCATTTTCAAGCCAATCAGTCCAGTAAATGGACCATGAATAGAGGAATAACAATTTTATATTTATGTAAATAAACATAAAAGATGGTCATAGACTCTTTCCTATAGCCCCATGAGTTTTCCTAAGATTTATGTCTAAAAAATAGTACTGTTTATTGTCAACAAATTTATATACTTATTTTATATATATATGTATATATTTTCTTCTAGCTCTTCCAACCACAAAGCCAGCACCAACTCCTGCGGGTGAGTTTTACTGCGTATTGTAACATACTTGTTACAATACATGTCAACAATAGAATATATATGTGAAGAATAGTATATTTGATTTATTTAATATTCTACAATTTAGTAGTTCTTTTCATACTTTTTTTTGTTTCCTACTTTCGTTGACATCTAAATTTCCCAATTATCTGATTTTGAGGATAGTTTTTAAGTTTAATATAAAAATGTATAGAATTCCTCTTTTACATTCATAATGATATTTGCTTATACCTCTTGTAAAGGTAATAGTCATTATGATAGCGGTTTCAACCTCTAGTTACGGAATCAGATTAAATGTTGTACATGACTTACTGGTGGACATGTCTTTGGCATTAAGGTAGGTATTTGCAAAGTTAAAGCCATTAAGTTTTGCTAGATTGTAGTACAAAGGGAACAAACAAACAAATGCCAAATATTTTATGAACATGGCTCTGACGCCGCAGTTAAGGTTACTCAGATGAGTTTTCTGAGGGCGTGGTGTAGGCTTGATTCTATGGAAATAGTCGATAGAGGCTTCCCTCATGAAATAACCTGCATTGTAATATTTACTTTAAGCTCCAGAGACGTTAATAAGTCAGAATTGGGTGCAGACATCCTAGACAACTTTTTTGGATTATAAAAAGGATCCATTCCCATTTTCAAGCCAATCAGTCCAGTAAATGGACCATGAATAGAGGAATAACAATTTTATATTTATGTAAATAAACATAAAAGATGGTCATAGACTCTTTCCTATAGCCCCATGAGTTTTCCTAAGATTTATGTCTAAAAAAATAGTACTGTTTATTGTCAACAAATTTATATACTTATTTTATATATATATGTATATATTTTCTTCTAGCTCTTCCAACTACAAAGCCAGCACCAACTCCTGCGGGTGAGTTTTACTGCGTATTGTAACATACTTGTTACAATACATGTCAACAATAGAATATATATGTGAAGAATAGTATATTTGATTTATTTAATATTCTACAATTTAGTAGTTCTTTTCATACTTTTTTTTGTTTCCTACTTTCGTTGACATCTAAATTTCCCAATTATCTGATTTTGAGGATAGTTTTTAAGTTTAATATAAAAATGTATAGAATTCCTCTTTTACATTCATAATGATATTTGCTTATACCTCTTGTAAAGGTAATAGTCATTATGATAGCGGTTTCAACCTCTAGTTACGGAATCAGATTAAATGTTGTACATGACTTACTGGTGGACATGTCTTTGGCATTAAGGTAGGTATTTGCAAAGTTAAAGCCATTAAGTTTTGCTAGATTGTAGTACAAAGGGAACAAACAAACAAATGCCAAATATTTTATGAACATGGCTCTGACGCCGCAGTTAAGGTTACTCAGATGAGTTTTCTGAGGGCGTGGTGTAGGCTTGATTCTATGGAAATAGTCGATAGAGGCTTCCCTCATGAAATAACCTGCATTGTAATATTTACTTTAAGCTCCAGAGACGTTAATAAGTCAGAATTGGGTGCAGACATCCTAGACAACTTTTTTGGATTATAAAAAGGATCCATTCCCATTTTCAAGCCAATCAGTCCAGTAAATGGACCATGAATAGAGGAATAACAATTTTATATTTATGTAAATAAACATAAAAGATGGTCATAGACTCTTTCCTATAGCCCCATGAGTTTTCCTAAGATTTATGTCTAAAAAAATAGTACTGTTTATTGTCAACAAATTTATATACTTATGTTATATATATATGTATATATTTTCTTCTAGCTCTTCCAACTACAAAGCCAGCACCAACTCCTGCGGGTGAGTTTTACTGCGTATTGTAACATACTTGTTACAATACATGTCAACAATAGAATATATATGTGAAGAATAGTATATTTGATTTATTTAATATTCTACAATTTAGTAGTTCTTTTCATACTTTTTTTTGTTTCCTACTTTCGTTGACATCTAAATTTCCCAATTATCTGATTTTGAGGATAGTTTTTAAGTTTAATATAAAAATGTATAGAATTCCTCTTTTACATTCATAATGATATTTGCTTATACCTCTTGTAAAGGTAATAGTCATTATGATAGCGGTTTCAACCTCTAGTTACGGAATCAGATTAAATGTTGTACATGACTTACTGGTGGACATGTCTTTGGCATTAAGGTAGGTATTTGCAAAGTTAAAGCCATTAAGTTTTGCTAGATTGTAGTACAAAGGGAACAAACAAACAAATGTCAAATATTTTATGAATATGGCTCTGACGCCGCAGTTAAGGTTACTCAGATGAGTTTTCTGAGGGCGTGGTGTAGGCTTGATTCTATGGAAATAGTCGATAGAGGCTTCCCTCATGAAATAACCTGCATTGTAATATTTACTTTAAGCTCCAGAGACGTTAATAAGTCAGAATTGGGTGCAGACATCCTAGACAACTTTTTTGGATTATAAAAAGGATCCATTCCCATTTTCAAGCCAATCAGTCCAGTAAATGGACCATGAATAGAGGAATAACAATTTTATATTTATGTAAATAAACATAAAAGATGGTCATAGACTCTTTCCTATAGCCCCATGAGTTTTCCTAAGATTTATGTCTAAAAAAATAGTACTGTTTATTGTCAACAAATTTATATACTTATGTTATATATATATGTATATATTTTCTTCTAGCTCTTCCAACTACAAAGCCAGCACCAACTCCTGCGGGTGAGTTTTACTGCGTATTGTAACATACTTGTTACAATACATGTCAACAATATAATATATATGTGAAGAATAGTATATTTGATTTATTTAATATTCTACAATTTAGTAGTTCTTTTCATACTTTTTTTTGTTTCCTACTTTCGTTGACATCTAAATTTCCCAATTATCTGATTTTGAGGATAGTTTTTAAGTTTAATATAAAAATGTATAGAATTCCTCTTTTACATTCATAATGATATTTGCTTATACCTCTTGTAAAGGTAATAGTCATTATGATAGCGGTTTCAACCTCTAGTTACGGAATCAGATTAAATGTTGTACATGACTTACTGGTGGACATGTCTTTGGCATTAAGGTAGGTATTTGCAAAGTTAAAGCCATTAAGTTTTGCTAGATTGTAGTACAAAGGGAACAAACAAACAAATGCCAAATATTTTATGAACATGGCTCTGACGCCGCAGTTAAGGTTACTCAGATGAGTTTTCTGAGGGCGTGGTGTAGGCTTGATTCTATGGAAATAGTCGATAGAGGCTTCCCTCATGAAATAACCTGCATTGTATATTTACTTTAAGCTCCAGAGACGTTAATAAGTCAGAATTGGGTGCAGACATCCTAGACAACTTTTTTGGATTATAAAAAGGATCCATTCCCATTTTCAAGCCAATCAGTCCAGTAAATGGACCATGAATAGAGGAATAACAATTTTATATTTATGTAAATAAACATAAAAGATGGTCATAGACTCTTTCCTATAGCCCCATGAGTTTTCCTAAGATTTATGTCTAAAAAAATAGTACTGTTTATTGTCAACAAATTTATATACTTATGTTATATATATATGTATATATTTTCTTCTAGCTCTTCCAACTACAAAGCCAGCACCAACTCCTGCGGGTGAGTTTTACTGCGTATTGTAACATACTTGTTACAATACATGTCAACAATAGAATATATATGTGAAGAATAGTATATTTGATTTATTTAATATTCTACAATTTAGTAGTTCTTTTCATACTTTTTTTGTTTCCTACTTTCGTTGACATCTAAATTTCCCAATTATCTGATTTTGAGGATAGTTTTTAAGTTTAATATAAAAATGTATAGAATTCCTCTTTTACATTCATAATGATATTTGCTTATACCTCTTGTAAAGGTAATAGTCATTATGATAGCGGTTTCAACCTCTAGTTACGGAATCAGATTAAATGTTGTACATGACTTACTGGTGGACATGTCTTTGGCATTAAGGTAGGTATTTGCAAAGTTAAAGCCATTAAGTTTTGCTAGATTGTAGTACAAAGGGAACAA
Organism: Caligus rogercresseyi; assembly: GCA_013387185.1. NCBI lineage: Eukaryota > Metazoa > Arthropoda > Copepoda > Siphonostomatoida > Caligidae > Caligus > Caligus rogercresseyi. The sequence goes on from CP045893.1 coordinate 29,772,399, forward strand.
ACAAACAAATGCCAAATATTTATGAATATGGCTCTGACGCCGCAGTTAAGGTTACTCAGATGAGTTTTCTGAGGGCGTGGTGTAGGCTTGATTCTATGGAAATAGTCGATAGAGGCTTCCCTCATGAAATAACCTGCATTGTATATTTACTTTAAGCTCCAGAGACGTTAATAAGTCAGAATTGGGTGCAGACATCCTAGACAACTTTTTTGGATTATAAAAAGGATCCATTCCCATTTTCAAGCCAATCAGTCCAGTAAATGGACCATGAATAGAGGAATAACAATTTTATATTTATGTAAATAAACATAAAAGATGGTCATAGACTCTTTCCTATAGCCCCATGAGTTTTCCTAAGATTTATGTCTAAAAAAATAGTACTGTTTATTGTCAACAAATTTATATACTTATGTTATATATATATGTATATATTTTCTTCTAGCTCTTCCAACTACAAAGCCAGCACCAACTCCTGCGGGTGAGTTTTACTGCGTATTGTAACATACTTGTTACAATACATGTCAACTATATAATATATATGTGAAGAATAGTATATTTGATTTATTTAATATTCTACAATTTAGTAGTTCTTTTCATACTTTTTTTGTTTCCTACTTTCGTTGACATCTAAATTTCCCAATTATCTGATTTTGAGGATAGTTTTTAAGTTTAATATAAAAATGTATAGAATTCCTCTTTTACATTCATAATGATATTTGCTTATACCTCTTGTAAAGGTAATAGTCATTATGATAGCGGTTTCAACCTCTAGTTACGGAATCAGATTAAATGTTGTACATGACTTACTGGTGGACATGTCTTTGGCATTAAGGTAGGTATTTGCAAAGTTAAAGCCATTAAGTTTTGCTAGATTGTAGTACAAAGGGAACAAACAAACAAATGCCAAATATTTTATGAACATGGCTCTGACGCCGCAGTTAAGGTTACTCAGATGAGTTTTCTGAGGGCGTGGTGTAGGCTTGATTCTATGGAAATAGTCGATAGAGGCTTCCCTCATGAAATAACCTGCATTGATATATTTACTTTAAGCTCCAGAGACGTTAATAAGTCAGAATTGGGTGCAGACATCCTAGACAACTTTTTTGGATTATAAAAAGGATCCATTCCCATTTTCAAGCCAATCAGTCCAGTAAATGGACCATGAATAGAGGAATAACAATTTTATATTTATGTAAATAAACATAAAAGATGGTCATAGACTCTTTCCTATAGCCCCATGAGTTTTCCTAAGATTTATGTCTAAAAAAATAGTACTGTTTATTGTCAACAAATTTATATACTTATTTTATATATATATGTATATATTTTCTTCTAGCTCTTCCAACTACAAAGCCAGCACCAACTCCTGCGGGTGAGTTTTACTGCGTATTGTAACATACTTGTTACAATACATGTCAACTATATAATATATATGTGAAGAATAGTATATTTGATTTATTTAATATTCTACAATTTAGTAGTTCTTTTCATACTTTTTTTGTTTCCTACTTTCGTTGACATCTAAATTTCCCAATTATCTGATTTTGAGGATAGTTTTTAAGTTTAATATAAAAATGTATAGAATTCCTCTTTTACATTCATAATGATATTTGCTTATACCTCTTGTAAAGGTAATAGTCATTATGATAGCGGTTTCAACCTCTAGTTACGGAATCAGATTAAATGTTGTACATGACTTACTGGTGGACATGTCTTTGGCATTAAGGTAGGTATTTGCAAAGTTAAAGCCATTAAGTTTTGCTAGATTGTAGTACAAAGGGAACAAACAAACAAATGCCAAATATTTCATGAACATGGCTCTGAATCCGCAGTTAAGGTTACTCAGATGAGTTTTCTGAGGGCGTGGTGTAGGCTTGATTCTATGGAAATAGTCGATAGAGGCTTCCCTCATGAAATAACCTGCATTGTAATATTTACTTTAAGCTCCAGAGACGTTAATAAGTCAGAATTGGGTGCAGACATCCTAGACAACTTTTTTGGATTATAAAAAGGATCCATTCCCATTTTCAAGCCAATCAGTCCAGTAAATGGACCATGAATAGAGGAATAACAATTTTATATTTATGTAAATAAACATAAAAGATGGTCATAGACTCTTTCCTATAGCCCCATGAGTTTTCCTAAGATTTATGTCTAAAAAAATAGTACTGTTTATTGTCAACAAATTTATATACTTATGTTATATATATATGTATATATTTTCTTCTAGCTCTTCCAACTACAAAGCCAGCACCAACTCCTGCGGGTGAGTTTTACTGCGTATTGTAACATACTTGTTACAATACATGTCAACTATATAATATATATGTGAAGAATAGTATATTTGATTTATTTAATATTCTACAATTTAGTAGTTCTTTTCATACTTTTTTTTGTTTCCTACTTTCGTTGACATCTAAATTTCCCAATTATCTGATTTTGAGGATAGTTTTTAAGTTTAATATAAAAATGTATAGAATTCCTCTTTTACATTCATAATGATATTTGCTTATACCTCTTGTAAAGGTAATAGTCATTATGATAGCGGTTTCAACCTCTAGTTACGGAATCAGATTAAATGTTGTACATGACTTACTGGTGGACATGTCTTTGGCATTAAGGTAGGTATTTGCAAAGTTAAAGCCATTAAGTTTTGCTAGATTGTAGTACAAAGGGAACAAACAAACAAATGCCAAATATTTCATGAACATGGCTCTGAATCCGCAGTTAAGGTTACTCAGATGAGTTTTCTGAGGGCGTGGTGTAGGCTTGATTCTATGGAAATAGTCGATAGAGGCTTCCCTCATGAAATAACCTGCATTGTAATATTTACTTTAAGCTCCAGAGACGTTAATAAGTCAGAATTGGGTGCAGACATCCTAGACAACTTTTTTGGATTATAAAAAGGATCCATTCCCATTTTCAAGCCAATCAGTCCAGTAAATGGACCATGAATAGAGGAATAACATTTTATATTTATGTAAATAAACATAAAAGATGGTCATAGACTCTTTCCTATAGCCCCATGAGTTTTCCTAAGATTTATGTCTAAAAAATAGTACTGTTTATTGTCAACAAATTTATATATTTATATATATATATTATATATATTCTAGGTGAGGAAGCAAAAATTCCGGTCAGGAAATAAACACCTATAATTGGGTTTAACTTTTTTATTCATTGAAATTTTGAACTGATTTCTTCAAGAACACAAATTGAAAGCTTTTGAAACATGCTTACGCAATATGTCCTCCATCAGCCATGATGCAGGCCTCGATGCAGCCCCTGAAAGAGGCACAGGCCCTTCTGATATCCTCCTATGGGTAGATCTCCCATTCCCTGGATATTGCAGACTTAAGTGATTCCACATTTACATGAGGGGTGGCATTGGTCCTCGACTCAATGACGCTCCACCAGAAAATCCAGGGGGTTTAGATCAGGTGAGCTCGGGGGCCAAAAGTCTTTGGGCCAGAAATTCGCCATATTCTCCTCACAAAACTTTTGGATCTTGTTTGATGTGTGGGAAGGAGCCCCATCTTGCTGCCACACAAAGTTGTTGTCAGGATAGGTGGCCTTCAACCAGGGCAAAACGGTGTACCTCAGAATTTTGTAGTACACATCAGCTCCAATTTTGTGTTTTGGCTGGAAGAAGTAGGGGGCATCTTATTGTCATCTGAGCCCAAGACTCCCAGGACCATCACCTGGGCTGGATGTTTGGTTCTGAAAACCTCCTTGACCTCCTCTGTTGTTTCTGCAATCCAGCGATCATTCCTCCTATTATGCACTTGTTCTACAGTAAATATTAAAATCTTGGCAATGTCCTTCTGAGGGACTTGGGCATCCAGTAGATCGCTAACTCTGTTGCGTTTTGCTTCTTGTTGCTCATCTCACAATCCACCAAGGTCTGATAAATAAAAAAGGGTTGTTTACAGTTAAGGAACTTTGATTTAAGTATTGTTTTGATTACCATCACCGTTTGGGCAGGACATTCAAATTTGTCAATAGGACATTTTTGCTTCCTCACCCTGTATATATATATATATATATGTATTTACATATATATATATTGTTTATAAGAATTATTATTTTCTAATTCAATATAATATATTTAATTATTTTTTACTTAAGGGAACATATGTCTGGATAACAAGCCTCACTGCGTTAGGAGTGCTTATTATTGCATTAATCCAGCGTATTATGATAACTGCCGGAATACATGCGGATGTTTGGACCAAGGTTCCATAAAATCCATAAGATTGCCTTGCAGTAATTTTTACTTAATACTTATATTATGTTTATAGGCAGATGTCGAGATGATAGTACTGGCATGTGTTTAATGTTCCCTGACCAATGTTTTTTGGACTCTGGCAAGATTACCTGCCCTCGATTATGTGGCAGGTGTGAAAGTAAGTAATAAAATATCTAAAAAGACCCCTCCAGTAATATTATTTCTTCTTTTTAAAGATTGTGAAGACATTCTCTATCCGGATTTATGCACTGAGTTGTCTGAAGAATGTGATAACACTCTGGTGAAGTACTTTTGCTCGAAAACATGCAAAGTGTGTGATGGTAAGAGTTTAGCTGTATTTGATATAATACCAAATTGACTTTAATTTTATCCCCACTTAGAGCAATGTCGAAACCTATTACGAGATGATGCAGCTTGTAATGGGTATAAGCATAGGAACTTATGCAAAAGGAATAAACTAGAGACTTGTGTAACAAGGCTTGTTCTGTTTTGCTAGGCCTAGCCGTAAAAGTATAAAATACTAAATAAAGAATCACAAACGTAAAAAATATTAACAAAATATTCATTAAGTCATTCACAATAGATTGACTATGGTAAGCTTTTTATACGGATAATTATAATTAAGTCACTCAACAATAGAGTCTCGATGTTAAAAGTGCCGTATATTGGAGGTACCTCAATTGATTGCTAGACTTTGCTAGAGGGTAGGTTCTACTTTCGTACAACCCTTCCAAATTTTAGGGACTCACAGAATAGTGCTATTATTTTTTTTGATCAAAGGGAAGGGAGGAAAATAAAAGATAAAGACTTACAGAGAAGGAGAAGAGAGAGATAATTAACTTACTCCTGTCGTCCCAAAGATTTTCGGAGTCGAAAAGAGAGATTTCATGCATGAAATTGGAAATTTCGGGCCCCTGGATGGTGAAGTAAAATATTTTCTAATGTCCTATTCCAATCCATTTGTCTTCATAGATGCACCTCCATCCTCCCCCGGTGTTTCGGATGACTTAGGAGACTCCACTCATGAACCTCCTTCTACACGTCTCCTTGGACTCGTAAATCTAGAAGAGAAAGGATCTCAGAGATTCTTCTTCCTCACCAAACAAACGAAAAGTCCTCTTTACTCTTCGAGTTTCATCTACAAAGCTCACGGTTTGGAATATTTTTGCATGATATATAATTCTCCTGATCAACCAAAGATGATATCAGTCTCCTTTGGAATTCTGGATCTTGAAGAAAGAGGACTTCCTTATGGCTTCCTTTGTTTATTTAACTAAGGAGCTTCATGCCAATAATTACACAGGCCAACAAAATCAACAAAAAAAAAAAAGGTCGGACTAATTTACCATAATTCATATAGAGTTTTATTCACTGATTCCAAATATGGTATTCATTTTTCAAAGTTAGTGATAAATTCAGAGCTAAATGGATTTCAATTTTTTTAGCATTTTTTAGATTCAGAGCCATTTTTGGCATACAAGGACTGAAGTATAGAAAAATAAAAAGCAATGATTTGATAGAGCTTAGATCAAAGTACTCATTTCAATTTTTACTTCGTCTCTGGCACATTTAAACTTTAAAATATATGTCATTTTGTACGAAAAATGAAGGGTTTTTCTTAGAGACTCACTGATCCTCACTGTTCCTCACTCAAAGGTCTTACATGATTAAAAATTCATATGAATATGAAGAAAAAATATCAAGCTTTAATTTGATATGCTTAATGTTCTATAAAATGCCTTATTTTAATCAAAATTAGCAAATGAATATTTTTTAAATCCTCTCCATTTTGCCCTTTTTTAGAGAAATTCATAACTCACCCAGTGAGATAGAAACAGAGAGAAACTGACGTCACAATGTATGTAAACAATAAAGAGTAATTTTCCTTCTTTCATTGGAATTTGAGTGTTTTTTCCCGGAAATCTTCTGAGGATCCAGGATTCCTAATGAGTGGCCTGCCGGCTGTGCCGTCGAACACAACATTTGTGAGAAGAATTCATCGTGACACAGCCTCGGATCAAGCATGGAGCAAAGAGTGGAAGCTTAGGAGGACATGACTCCCCAGAGGGTGCTTAGCCTATTCTCTTTGCATCAAAGAGGATGATGAGTCGGAGACAGACAGACAAACCCTCAAGGACATTACCCCCCCCCCCCCCCTCCTCCTCTCTCTTCCTTAAGGCTGGTTGGCTGGCTTATTCCGTCTGCTCAAAGAAGATGACGTGTCGGGCACCCCGGAGGGAGGGAGGAATGGACTCCCGTGAGAGAGAGAGAGAAAGAGTCATTGCCTTTGTCCTGTCTACCTACTAGCCTATTCTATCGGGGAGTCTCCTTTTCAAGTGAATCCATCGTTTTTTGCAGCAGAAAAATGAATTACTTACGTTTTCGTTTGCAAAATTCACCTTTTATTAACTATGCAAAAGATACAGGGGACGACCTCCCTTCCAGTCACCCACCCACGTCCTTTAAACTCATAGCCGCCGCCCCGAGGAACCCAAGAGTGTACTTCCAAGATAAAAACAAGACATCCAACAACACAATCCTTTCAACAGCCACAAATCACAATGATACACATAATTCATTTATGATACGCGCAGTTATCTGCCCACCGATCCGTCGCCGTCCTTTATTCCGGGGAGGGGGGGGGGGTCCACCTGCCCTACATCCACTCATACTGAAACAGAGCACCATTTCAACAGTAGCCGCCGGGCATGCCATGAAGATACCACACAAGCGACCCTGCATGGACCTGGGGAGAGACTCCCATCCCCCACACACTCTAGAAGGCGGACCAAACACCACCACGCCCTCGCCTGCATTGGCCTCACTCTTCAGTCACTCTAAATCCATTCTTGGGAACTAAGCAAAGACTTTCCAACACTCTCAGGTGGAAGCCATCTCCCCCATGGGGCCCGAGTCCTCTACGGAGCGCTATGGCATCCGCTCCACCAAGGACGACCTCCTCCAGATGATTTCAAAGTGGACAGGGACATCGCAAAGGCCGAGTCACAAATCGTCAATCTAACCCTTCTCAATAAGCATTCCATTTACAATCTGCCCTCGAACACGGAGAGTCATTGTTTTTTTTATTGTCCACCTACATCAAAAAGGAAGTTTATTCGGAGTAAGCCTATTCTATCAGGCAGTCTCCTTTTCAATCCATGGTTTTTTGTAGCAGAACAATGACTTACTTATGTCTTCGTTTGCATTTTTTAAATTAATTTATTAAAGAAATATACAAAAGCTATTTAAATGTAATTATTATTATTATTTTGTACTTGACTTTGAGTATGTAACATAGAAGTCTCATGAACAAATATTTTTTTATTTTAAATTGAGGCAAAAATTTCTTCTTTTTTAATTAGATGTATTAGAATGGGAAGATTATCTGAATCGTAAAGGGGTCTCATTCCAGATGAAAGGTTAGAAAATGTAAGTCTTGATTTAGAAGTTGTATTATTACGAAACACATCTTTAAAGAAATAGCAATCGTACAATAACTTTTACGGCTCTCTTCTAATCATTGGGACTGCAAATTTAAAAGTTGATTGCCGCTTATTGAACCTGATTTGATATGCATTAAAATGAAAAGGAATTAAGTACACTATACAACACTTGTTTTTTGACTTCTTGATTTCTAAAACTCATATAGGGGGTTTTACACTGCTGAATCAGGAAATGTCATCAGTTTCTTTTTATCAGGTCAGGTTTTGATGTTATATATGAATGCGTATTTTCTGGTTAATGCTAAGTATTTAAAGGCCACTTCAGACGGTTATGTTATATTGCTCCATTAATATTAGTCAAGAGCTGAGACTTAGATATACGACTAACGCCAGTGCTTTCTTTACTGCCCATCAATTTCGCAAATTAACAAAATGTCTTCGGCAGGAAGATCGTGTAGATATAAGCCCGATGTGTTCTGCTACATATGTGGAGAATACACCATTTCTTCTTATAGGAAACCAGTCACAAGTTTTATAAGCCGTGCTTACCATGCTTATTTTGGTATCAAACTGAGCGACCAGGATAAAGCTTGGGCCCCACATATGGCGTGCAAGGCATGCACCGAAACTCTACGTCGATGGACAAATGGCAAGAAAAGTCTGAACTTTGGAATTCCCATGGTTTGGAAGGAGCCAACAAACCATGTCACAGACTGCTACTTTTGCGCTATTGATTTGAGTGGGATGAACAGAAAGAAGCGGGACAGCCTCAAATATCCTGATGTTCAATCAGCACGCCGTCCTGTAGCCCACAGTGAAGAAATTCCAGTGCCTATCTTCGAAGAACTTCCTAACATTAGTGACGAAGATGCCTCAAGTGTTGAAGAACCTGAAGAAGAAGAAATGGTTTTTGAAGATGATACTCCACATCCATTTTCCCAAAAGGAATTAAATGATCTAGTTCGTGATCTAAACTTATCAAAGGAGTCTGCCGAACTGTTGGCATCAAGATTGAAGGATAAAAACCTTCTATCTGACAGTGCTCGCGTCAGTTTTTTTCGTACTAGGCATCAAGAATACCTCCGTTTTTTCTCCGAAGAAAAGGACTTGGTATACTGTGCCGATATTGGACAGCTTCTGCTCGAGCTTGGAGTGTCGCATTATGACCCCAAAGAGTGGAGATTGTTTATTGATAGCAGCAAGCGATCACTTAAATGTGTTCTGCTCAACAACGGCAATCAGTTTGCCTCTATACCCCTGGCTCATTCGACAACACTGAAAGAAAACTATGAATCGGTGAAGTATGTGTTGGAAAAAATTTGCTATGATCAGCATAAATGGCTTATTTGTGTTGACTTGAAGATGGTGAACTTTTTGTTGGGACAGCAGTCTGGCTTCACCAAGTACCCATGTTTTCTGTGCATGTGGGATAGTAGGGACCGCGCTCAGCATTACACAAAGAAGGACTGGCCTATGCGGGAGGAATTGGTGCCTTGCAAAGAAAAGAACATCACCAACAACCCTCTGGTGAGCAGAGATCGAATAATCTTCCCCCCACTGCATATCAAACTTGGTCTAATGAAGCAGTTGATCAAGGCTGTGGACAAAGACGGTGACTGCTTCACTTACTTGTGCCAAACTTTTTCCGGATCGACCATGGCGAAGTTAGAAGGTGGAATCTTTAACGGTCCACAAATCCGTCAGCTCATCAGGGATCCAGAGTTCGAATATTCAATGAACGATTTAGAACTGGAAGCATGGAAGGCATTTGTTCTGGTCGTGAAGAATTTTCTTGGGAACAATAAGGCCAGAAATTACAAAGAAGTAGTCAACAACATGCTGATTGCTTTCAGAAACCTGGGCTGCAATATGAGCATCAAGGTTCATTACCTATTTTCACATATGGACCGATTTCCTGAGAACCTGGGTTCTATGAGTGACGAGCAGGGAGAGAGATTTCATCAAGATATGAAGGAGATGGAGACCAGGTATCAGGGTCGTTGGGACGCAACCATGATGGCTGATTACTGTTGGACTCTGAAGAGAGACCTCCCTGCAACTCAGCATTCCAGGAGTTCGAATAAACGGAAGTTTAAGCCCTGATGTTTTAAAAATAGGTGGTAAATAATTTAAATGTTCCTCTAAATTATTATAACATTTTTTCTATTGCTGACGCATAATAACCCACGAATCTTCGATTTCATTAAAAAAATATTATCTATTCTTATATTTTATAGGAACACTTAAATTATTTAACTCAACTAAATTATTATCATACTTATTTTATTCCGGTGCTAAAAAAAGGCAACATGCAATTTACATGTATTTATAATTTATAATGGACATAATTCAGTTTAAAATATACAATCAGATAATTAATAGATGTTGTTGAAATATCATTTTTTATTATATTAAAAATATGGGACGATACAGATGAAAAGTCAGCTGATAATGAACAAAAATGTTAAGAATTTTTGTGACAAAATGGCTCTTTAAAATCAATTTAGCATTAAAACCTGACCTGATGAAGATAAACGGATATCATTTCCTGATTAAGCAGTGCAAAACTTCTAGATAAGTTGTTGAAATCTAAGCCACTATCAAGAATTAAAAAAGAAATAGTTTACTGAGTAATTTATTGTTTTTTTATTCAGGCTCTAAAAATTTACATCACATAATATATGTACATATAAAACGTAGAAGAGGAATTACGTACTTTGACATCATTGAGCATTTTAGTTTAAAAAAATTCCCCGCCTGATAAGCCTTTCAGCACATATTATAAATTAATAACAACCGATTAGAGCATCTAAAAGGAAAGCTAATGAGGGCTATCATGACAAACAAAGTATACAAATGTAAAAGTTCTATCAAAAAAATCATTTTTAATGCTTCATACGATTTAATAATTATTTTTAACATTGATAATTACTTAGTAGAAACTTTGGGGTATAATTTGATCAAATCTTCACCATACTGCCATCCAGATCCGAAGGCATTTGGGATTCAGCAGTGCAAAACCACTAAATAAATTGTTGAAATCTAGGCAACAATCTATAAGTTAAAAGAATGTTTACAATGTAATTAATTCCTTGTTATTTTCATGCACCTTAAGTTCAATGAGCGACAATCAGGTTTTAAATTTACTGTCCCAATGATTTGAAGTTAATCGTAACAGTTCTTGTACGATTGCTATTTCTTTAAAGACTAGCTCATTTCAGCTCCGTGGCTAAGGCTAGGTCCTTTGGGCGGCTGGGTGGACAACACGTAGTGTAAAGAACTTTCTAAAATCCTGTCACAATTACAGCGTAGGAATGCATCTTCTAGTTCTCCAGCTTCTGTTCTTAAAGTTGCTTGATGTCTGTCTCTAGCAGATGGCCCGTCGGGTGCCCAGGCGTTGTTCCCGGAGGGCATAATGTAAATGGAATGCTTATTGAGAAGGGTTAGATTGACGATTTGTGACTCGGCCTTTGCGATGTCCCTGTCCACTTTGAAATCATCTGGAGGAGGTCGTCCTTGGTGGAGCGGATGCCATAGCGCTCCGTAGAGGACTCGGGCCCCATGGGGGAGATGGCTTCCACCTGAGAGTGTTGGAAAGTCTTTGCTTAGTTCCCAAGAATGGATTTAGAGTGACTGAAGAGTGAGGCCAATGCAGGCGAGGGCGTGGTGGTGTTTGGTCCGCCTTCTAGAGTGTGTGGGGGATGGGAGTCTCTCCCCAGGTCCATGCAGGGTCGCTTGTGTGGTATCTTCATGGCATGCCCGGCGGCTACTGTTGAAATGGTGCTCTGTTTCAGTATGAGTGGATGTAGGGCAGGTGGACCCCCCCCCCCCCCTCCCCGAATAAAGGACGGCGACGGATCGGTGGGCAGATAACTGCGCGTATCATAAATGAATTATGTGTATCATTGTGATTTGTGGCTGTTGAAAGGATTGTGTTGTTGGATGTCTTGTTTTTATCTTGGAAGTACACTCTTGGGTTCCTCGGGGCGGCGGCTATGAGTTTAAAGGACGTGGGTGGGTGACTGGAAGGGAGGTCGTCCCCTGTATCTTTTGCATAGTTAATAAAAGGTGAATTTTGCAAACGAAAACGTAAGTAATTCATTTTTCTGCTGCAAAAAACGATGGATTCACTTGAAAAGGAGACTCCCCGATAGAATAGGCTAGTAGGTAGACAGGACAAAGGCAATGACTCTTTCTCTCTCTCTCTCACGGGAGTCCATTCCTCCCTCCCTCCGGGGTGCCCGACACGTCATCTTCTTTGAGCAGACGGAATAAGCCAGCCAACCAGCCTTAAGGAAGAGAGAGGAGGAGGGGGGGGGGGGGGTAATGTCCTTGAGGGTTTGTCTGTCTGTCTCCGACTCATCATCCTCTTTGATGCAAAGAGAATAGGCTAAGCACCCTCTGGGGAGTCATGTCCTCCTAAGCTTCCACTCTTTGCTCCATGCTTGATCCGAGGCTGTGTCACGATGAATTCTTCTCACAAATGTTGTGTTCGACGGCACAGCCGGCAGGCCACTCATTAGGAATCCTGGATCCTCAGAAGATTTCCGGGAAAAACACTCAAATTCCAATGAAAGAAGGAAAATTACTCTTTATTGTTTACATACATTGTGACGTCAGTTTCTCTCTGTTTCTATCTCACTGGGTGAGTTATGAATTTCTCTAAAAAAGGGCAAAATGGAGAGGATTTAAAAAATATTCATTTGCTAATTTTGATTAAAATAAGGCATTTTATAGAACATTAAGCATATCAAATTAAAGCTTGATATTTTTTCTTCATATTCATATGAATTTTTAATCATGTAAGACCTTTGAGTGAGGAACAGTGAGGATCAGTGAGTCTCTAAGAAAAACCCTTCATTTTTCGTACAAAATGACATATATTTTAAAGTTTAAATGTGCCAGAGACGAAGTAAAAATTGAAATGAGTACTTTGATCTAAGCTCTATCAAATCATTGCTTTTTATTTTTCTATACTTCAGTCCTTGTATGCCAAAAATGGCTCTGAATCTAAAAAATGCTAAAAAAATTGAAATCCATTTAGCTCTGAATTTATCACTAACTTTGAAAAATGAATACCATATTTGGAATCAGTGAATAAAACTCTATATGAATTATGGTAAATTAGTCCGACCTTTTTTTGGCTGTTGGCCAGTGTTATTCTTCAAAGAATACTCTGTCCTTCTATTAAGTGTTGAGTGCCCTTTGCCTCCTCTACATAGATTCATATATAAAAAATGAGGGCTAGAAAGGCACTTTTTAATTTGACTATCATGCCACATGGATAGGAGAGCATTGGGTCTAAATCTGGACATATTTTGAAGGGTGGCATGAAATTTACAAGTAAGGTATGTCATCTTGTCTAACAGTGACCTTTTAACGAGTCTAAAAATGGTTTGGAAGAAAACTTTTTTCATTAATTACACAGGTTAACAAAATCAACTAAAAAATTAGGTTAGACTAATTCTCACTACTTCTATAGAGTTTTATCCACTGATTCCGAATATGGTATTAATTTTTCAAAGTTAGCGATAAATTCAGAGCTAAATGGATTTCAAATTTTTCAGCACTTTTTCGATTCAGAGCCATTATTGACATACAAGGACTGAAGTATAGAAAAAATAAAAAGCAATGATTTGATAGAGCTTAGATCAAATTACTCATTTCAATTTTTACTTGGTCTCTGGCACATTTAGACTTGAAATATATGTCATTTTGAAGTTGTATTTTTCAGGGTGAAAAATAGACATCTATCTTTTAATCATCTCGAACATATCACCAGAACAATCATATTACAAAATGTGACACCCTACTTAATATTTTGGCCTCTTAAATTCATTGACATCAAACTCTTCCACCAATCAACTATTTAGCTTGGAAAATGAATTAAACACAGCTTTAAATCATTTTACAAAAATATTGCCCCATTTGGACTAAGCAAAAGAGAAGAAATTTAACTTTTTGATTGAACAATTATCCGTGTTGTTAAATGTCCATGGACAGTCCTGCCTTGTACGCCTTATCTATGTCCTGGAAAGGTTTCTCAACGAGTCTTTATAGAGATCTACGTAAAGAAGTTATCACAATACGTCGCCT
>CP045893.1:29786286-29808174 GCA_013387185.1 Caligus rogercresseyi
TTTCGTATGTTTGTTTTGAACTTTTTTTTGTTTAATTAAAAGTCGCCCAGAGGTTTTCTGAATTTCCCGACAGGGCCGGTCCGGTGGTTTTCCGGGAAATTTCTTTGGGACCCGATTGAAACCCTATCTTGATATACTTCAGAGTAGCTTTTTCGAAATGGGGAAAGAATCATAAGTTAAGGAAATGTCACTAATCCGGGTCGGGAGTTTCTGATCCGGAATTTTTTTCGGATCCAAGTTCTTTGGCAGAGATGCAGATAACTTTATGTGCGTTCTGTCCTCTAAACATCTCACTTACGAATCTATGCACAACCAAAGTTTCCAAGCCTTTTTTCAGGCCTTGCAAGGCCGCCTAGGCCTTAGTTTGTATATACCAAAAGAGCTTACGGCCAAACGACACACAAAACATCTAATTACATATCGAGCCTCCTAACCCTCAAAAATCCATGCAAACCGCCAAACCCTCTCACAGACGCAAATTTTCTGATCAGAACCTAACCTAGCCCAAGACCATCACATGGTCAAGATGCATCTGTGCCAAATTTCAGGTTCTCTAGCTTTGTAGTTTCGGCGTCTATAGAAGACAGACGACGGACAAACTCCAATTATAATTTAGACTAGCCCATTGCCGCTCCGCGGCTTTGGCTAGGCCCTCCGGGCGGGTGGGTGGCCTACGGCCACAGCATTTATACATGGTAACATATCTATGGATAATATGTTGAGGCAAGGATTGAACCTTGCATCAAACAATGAAGTTTTAAGCTTCGTCCATGAAATGGACCTAATATTCAATCCCGGATTTGAGGCTCTTAATGACCTCGGATCCGGATACTGAATACATCAAAGTTGCTCCCTGGTGAAGCTGAATATGATTGTGCAAAAATATATTGCGAAAACTTGCAAATTGAAAAAAATCCGGATCCCGGCCCAAATATGTCCCGGAGGCCGGACATTGACTTAACCAACCTAGGCTTATTTTGCAAGGCCTTCATTTCGTATGTTTTGTTTTGAACTTTTTTTCGTTTTAAAAAGTCGCCCCAGAGGTTTTCTTGAATTTCCCGACAGGCCGGTCCGGTTTTCCGGGAAATTTCTTTTGGACCCGATTGTAAACCCTATTCTTGATGTACTTTCAGAGTAGCTTTTTTTCGAAATGGGAAAGAATCAAAAGTTAAGGAAATGTCATAATCCGGGTCCGGGAGTGTCTGGATCCGGAATTTTTTTCCGGATCCAGGTTCTTTGGGCAGAGATGCAGATAACTTTTAGTTTGCGTTCTGTCTCTAAAACATCTCACTTACGAACTATGGACAACCAAAGTTTTCCAAGCCTTTTTTGAGGCCTTTGCAAGGCCGCTAGGCCTTAGTTTTGTTATACCAAAAGATGCCTACGGCAAAGTCCACAAAACATTTAATTACATCCCGAGCCTCCTAACTCTCAAAAATCCATGCAAACCGCAAAACCCTCTCACAGACACAAATCTGGTCTGATCAGAATCTAACCTAGCCCAAGACCATCACATGGTCAAGATGCATCTGTGTGCCAAATTTCAGGTCTGTAGCTTCTGTAGTTTCGGCGTCTATAGAAGTCAGACAGACGGACAAACTCCAATTATAATATAGACTAGCCCATTGCCGCTCCGCGGCTGGTGCTAGGCCCTCCGGGCGGGTGGGTGGCCTACGGCCACAGCATTATACATGGTAACATATCTTTGGATAATATGTTGAGGCAAGGGTTGAACCTTGCATCAAACAATGAAGTTTTTGAAGCTTATGATGATGGAGACGTCGTATAGAAAGAAGTTTTATGATATGAGTATTTTTCAAAAAAAAGTAGAGGGAAATTTTTATATTATCCAGTAAATTCGGATTAAGTTCCTCTCCCTATAACTACAAATATATACATATGTATTTATTTTACTTATTTTCCCCTTTTCTTACTTTAAAAAACCTCTATCGTCTCATTAAAAAAAAGGGGGCACAGATACTTAGCAACGTGCAGCGAGGCAAATATGAAGCAAAAGACTTATGCACTAAAAAGTTTAAGGAAATATATATATCTTGTACTACATATATTTACTTCTAATGAAATAACGCCAACTTAAAAAACCTCCTCTGTGAGCTAAGAGGCAAATGCTCTTCTCCGTAAGACCTTCTTCATGATTTGGAGGGAAAATCAACATTATAAACATTGCGCGGGAAACTATTTTCATGATGTTATCGTATTCATGAGTACATGTCAAATATTTTTATTCATAGAGCTTCTCCCTTCTCTTTCTTTTTACTTCGGAGCGCGTCCACTTGTGCTTCCTGTGAGAAAAGGGGGAAGAGTTTGAAGTATTCAAACTGGTTGATAAGATTGGTGAACCCAACATAGAGATATTAAGATATAGAGAGCTGATTGGATCCTTCAGAAAAATACGTCATTGCGACCGTAAAAAACTTCTAAAAAGATATACAGTAAACCCTCGATATAAAGAACTTAAGTTCGTTATATCTGAGGCTTGTTCGGCTAGCTCCAGGAGGTTCGTTGTATCCGAAGTTCGTTATACAGAGGGGCGTTATATCGAGGGCTTACTGTAGAGAGTTTATTCTCTTCATCATTCATAGATTCTGTCTCTAAGATCAGCTTACGATGACGTCGTAGAAATTACTTTGTTTATTTTGCACACACAGAAACATTAGAACGCTGTTTCTCTGCCATTGAAGGGAATCAGCTCTCTATATATCTTTATATCTCTATGGATGCGATTAGTTTTCAAAAAAAGGAGAGGGGAAAAATATATATTATCCAGTAAATCCTGATTAAGTTCTTCTCCTTATAACTACAAATATGTATAAATGTAGTTTTTTTTTCTTTTTTCCCCTTTTCTTACTTTAAAAATAACTTTGTGCTAACGTAAATACATAACATTTATCGTCTCTTTTTAAAAAAGTGGACAAAGATACTTAGCAAGACGCCATGTTTGAAAACAAAGATAAATTAAAAGGAATAAAATATATATAAACAAAGAGGAAAGAATGAAGAGGCAGTGACATATCAACATAAAGTACAAAGTACTCATGAGAGAGAGACAGACGCCATGTTTGAAAACAAAGATACAAAGAGAGATTGATATATCATTAACAAAGGACCGAGTACTTTTCCTTTTCTTTCCCCACAACGGTGTTGATGAGAAAATAATAAAAAGGTAAAGAACTACAGAACTATATTAGTTGAATGATTTTTACAGTCAGACTCAAAAAAGATGATCAATGATTCAAATGTCAACAATGTCTTGTAATAAGAGTCATGCCAATATCTTTATAATCTCAAATTATAAATAATATAGATAAATATGTCAACAGTGATAGTATTTATATGTTTAATGTATTATCGCAGTGCCCTTCCGTCAATTCCATCATGTTTATGACGGGGATCATAAACATGGTGACCTTTCATCAATTTTCTTTATTTATTTAAAATATTTTCAATAAAAATACTCCTGAACATGCTTGAAGGCTTAATATATTCCAGGGCCATATGTTGCTTACATAAATATAAATAAAAGATCATGACAATAATTAAGATACATTTTTTCTTTAAATATTCACTTCATAAAATGATGTATTATATAAAAAGCTCCCATATCGTTTGAAGCCTTATTATATGCATTAGCATTTATAGATAGACCTTCAATAACATCAATACATAATATTTGTTGCGACAGTAATGACAAAAATATCCAAGATGATTAAGTTATTTTAAGGTAAGACCTTCTTCATGATTTGGAGGGAAAATCGACATTTCCAACTTTGCACTGTAAACCATTTTCATGATGTTATCGTATTCATGAGTACATGTCAAATATTTTTATTCATAGAGCTTCTCACTTCTCTTTCTTCATACTTCGGAGCACGTTCAGCTGTGTCTCCTGTGAGAAAAGGGGGATGACTTTGAAGTATTCAAACTGGTTAATAAGATTGGTGAACCCAAGGTTGGGGCAATACAAAAACAAACATTTAGCAGTGTGACTACTCAATGACGTCACTGGAGAACGATTATATCTATATATATATTTATCAATCAATCTCTCTATCTATCTATATATATATATATATATATATATATATATATATATATATATATATATATATATATATATGTGTGTGTGTTTAAATAAATTAATAATATAAATATATATGAACATATAAATTATATAAATATATATATTCGTTCTCCAGTGACGTCATTGAGTAGTTATACTGCTAGGAGTACATGTTAGTTTTTGTATTGCCCAGACCTTATTATACATACCTTGGGTGAACCGTGGTGTTAATTTATGACGTCATATGGTGCCGGATATTTTTTTTGCGAGGGCTTCATTTTGTATTTCATAATTTAAATACCAATTATGCAGTAAAAGGTCTCCCTAGAGGTTACATTAATTCATAATTTAGAGCACCCCCTAGGGAGCAAAAAAGAACTAACATTATAGCCAACTCCTATGCTATATATATGTAGCATATGTACTTATGAAATAATGCTTACCAATAAAACTTTTTTGTTTTTCATCCAATTTTAAAAATTTCTTCACATTTGCATTCTCTCCAATTGGGAACAACTATATTAACAAATTTAAAAATTTAAAAAAATGCCAAAAATCAAGTTTTTTGAAAAAATCAGTTTTTTGGGTTTTCTGAAAAAATATATGAAACACTTGAGAATGATTTATTTATAGTTTGTTGTCAGACTTTTTAAGTTCCTTCTTATGAACTCAAGTTGAAATCTGTGAGTTTCCCAGGAGCGGAGAAAAAAACACTTTTCCATTTTGACAGTTTTTATGCCAAAACTCAAAAAATTCTGAACCAAAATTCATTTAAAAAAACGAACTTATTAGAAATGCCAAACTCTATAGATATTATTTTATAACTTGATGCGATCAATCCCATAAACAGCCCAAAAAAGGCCCCCCAAAATTTAGGATTTCAAAAATATTCCGCTTCGTCCATGAAATAGGACCTAATATTCAATCCCGGATTTGAGGGTCTTAACGACCTCGGATCCGGATACTGAATACATCAAAGTTGCTCCCTTTGTGAAGCTGAATATGATTGTGCAAAAATATATTGCGAAAACTTGCAAATTAAAAAAAATCCGGATCCCGGCCCAAATATGTCCCGGAGGCCGGACATTGACTTAACCAACCTAGGCTTATTTTGCAAGGCCTTCATTTCGTATGTTTTGTTTTGAACTTTTTTTCGTTTTAAAAAGTCGCCCCAGAGGTTTTCTTGAATTTCCCGACAGGCCGGTCCGGTTTTCCGGGAAATTTCTTTGGGACCCGATTGGAAACCCTATTCTTGATATACTTTCAGAGTAGCTTTTTTTCGAAATGGGAAAGAATCAAAAGTTAAGGAAATGTCATAATCCGGGTCCGGGAGTGTCTGGATCCGGATTTTTTTCCGGATCCAGGTTCTTTGGGCAGAGATGCAGATAACTTTTAGTTTGCGTTCTGTCTCTAAAACATCTCACTTACGAACTATGGACAACCAAAGTTTTCCAAGCCTTTTTTGAGGCCTTTGCAAGGCCGCTAGGCCTTAGTTTTGTATATACCAAAAGATGCCTACGGTCAAAGTCCACAAAACATTTAATTACATCCCGAGCCTCCTAACCCTCAAAAATCCATGCAAACCGCAAAACCCTCTCACAGACACAAATCTGGTCTGATCAGAATCTAACCTAGCCCAAGACCATCACATGGTCAAGATGCATCTGTGTGCCAAATTTCAGGTCTCTAGCTTCTGTAGTTTCGGCGTCTATAGAAGTCGACAGACGGACAAACTCCAATTATAATATAGACTAGCCCATTGCCGCTCCGCGGCTGGTGCTAGGCCCTCCAGGCGGGTGGGTGGCCTACGGCCACAGCATTATACATTGTATCATATCATTGTATAATATGTTGAGGCAAGGGTTGAACTTTGCATCAAACAATGAAGTTTTTGAAGCTTATGATGATGGAGACGTCGTATAGAAAGAAGTTTTATGAGAGAGAATATGAGTATTTTTCAACAAAAAAAAGTAGAGGGAAATTTTTTATATTATCCAGTAAATTCGGATTAAGTTCCTCTCCTTATAACTACAAATATATACATATGTATTTATTTTTCTTTTTTCCCCTTTTCTTACTTTAAAAAACCTCTATCGTCTCATTAAAAAAAAGTGGGCACAGATACTTAGCAACGTGCAGCGAGGCAAATATGAAGCATAAGACTTATGCACTAAAAAGTTTAAGGAAATTATATATACCTTGTATAAACAAAGAGGAAATAATGAAGACGCAATGACATAACAAAGTACTCATGACAGAGAGACAGACGCCATGTTTGAAAACAAAGATAAAATATATACACTCAGAGAGTGTGTACCTCCGCCGATCCCAACAACATTCCTATTCAAACATTCTCCCTTTCACACGCCCGATTTTCTATCTCTAATCATTGTTTCCTCTCTGTTAGCTCATTTTGCATATTAAAAAAGCACTCAGAGACGGGAAGAGGAAGAAGTTTAAGCTACGTCACTGGGTTAACATAGTCCTGAGCTGATATATGAACAATAATACGTCAATGAATATTTTTTTAGCGTTTGTTCTTTCCTACTCCCTGAATAGAGACCCCATTTCATTATTATTTTGCTCATTTTGCATATTAAAAAAGCCCTTAGAGATGCCAAAATTTAATTACTTGTTCCTTTTGGCATTTCCAACAACTCCACAAAGTTTCATTTGAATCCGTTCAGTACTTTTTGAGTTATCCTGCTGACAAACCAACAAACTAACAAACGCCAGTGAAAACAATACCTCCTTCGGCGGAGGTAATTAAAAGGAATAAAATATATATAAACAAAGAGGAAATAATGAAGACGCAATGACATAACAAAGTACTCATGACAGAGAGACAGACGCCATGTTTGAAAACAAAGATACAAAGAGAAATTGATATAACATTAACACAGGACTGAGTACTTTTCCTTTTCTTTTCGCACAACGGTGCTGGTGAGAAAATAATAAAAAGGTAAAGAACTACACAAATATAGAATATATTAGTTAAATGATTTTAAAAGTCAGACTCAAAAAAGATGATCAATGATTCAAATGTCAACAATGTCTTGAAATAAGAGTCATAACAATAACTTTATAATCTCATTTTATAAATAATGTAGATAAATATGTCAACAGTGATAGTATTTATATGTTTTATGTATTATCGCGGTGCCCTTCCGTCAATTCCATCATGTTTATGACGGGGATCATAAACATGGTGACCTTTCATCAATTTTCTTTATTTATTTAAAATATTTTCAATAAAAATACTCCGGAACATGCTTGAAGGCTTAATATATTCCAGGGCCATATGTTGCTTACATAAATATAAATAAAAGATCATGACAATAATTAAGATACATTTTTTCTTTAAATATTCACTTCATAAAATGATGTATTATATAAAAAGCTCCCATATCGTTTGAAGCCTTATTATATGCATTAACAATATTAGCATTTATAGATAGACCTTCAATAACATCAATACATAATACTTGTTGCGACAGTAATGACAAAAATATCCAAGATGATAAAGTTATTTTAGGGTAAGACCTTCTTCATGATTTGGAGGGAAAATCGACATTTCCAACTTTGCACTGGAAACCATTTTCATAATGTTATCGTATTCATGAGTATATGTCAAATATTTTTATTCATAGAGCTTCTCCCTTCTCTTTCTTCATACTTCGGAGCGTGTTCAGCTGTGTCTCACGTGAGAAAAGGGGGATGAGTTTGAAGTATTCAAACTGCTTAATAAGATTGGTGAACCCAAAAACAAACATGTAGCAGTGTGACTACTCAATGACGTCACTGGAGAACGATTATATATATATATCAATCAATCTCTATTATCTATATATATATATATATATGTGTGTGTGTATAAATAAATGAATAAAAATAAATATATATAAATATATATATTCGTTCTCCAGTGACGTCATTGAGTAGTTATACTGCTAGGATTACATGTTTGTTTTTGTATTGCCCAGACCTTATTATACAGACCTTTGGTGAACCGTGGTGTTATTTATGACGTCATATGGTGCCGGATATTTTTTTTGCGAGGGCTTCATTTTGCATTTCATAATTTAAAAACCACTTATGCAGTAAAAAGTCTCCCTAGAGGTTACATTAGATTCATAATTTAGAGCGCCCCCTAGGGAGCAAAAAAGAACTAACATTATAGCCAACTCCTATGCTATGTATATGTACTTATGAAATAATGCTTACAAATAAAACTTTTTTGTTTTTCATCCAATTTTAAAAATTTCTTCACATTTGCATTAGTCTCCCAATTGGGAACAACTATATTAACAAATTTAAAAATTAAAAAAATGCCAAAAATCATGGGGGACCCCCTTAAGTTTTTTGAAAAAATCAGTTTTTTGGGTTTTCTGAAAAAATATATGAAACACTTGAGAATGATTTATTTTATAGTTTGTTGTCAGACTTTTTAAGTTCCTTCTTATGAACTCAAGTTGAAATCTGTGAGTTTACCAGGAGCGGAGAAAAAAACACTTTTCCATTTTGACAGTTTTTATGCCAAAACTCAAAAAATTATAAACCAAAATTCATTTAAAAAAACGAACTTATTAGAAATGCCAAACTCTATAGATACTATTTTATAACTTGATGCGATCAATCCCATAGACAGCCCAAAAAGGCCCCCCAAAATTTAGGATTTCAAAAATATTCCGCTTCGTCCATGAAATAGGACCTAATATTCAATCCCGGATTTGAGGGTCTTAACGACCTCGGATCCGGATACTGAATACATCAAAGTTGCTCCCTTTGTGAAGCTGAATATGATTGTGCAAAAATATATTGCGAAAACTTGCAAATTAAAAAAAATCCGGATCCCGGCCCAAATATGTCCCGGAGGCCGGACATTGACTTAACCAACCTAGGCTTATTTTGCAAGGCCTTCATTTCGTATGTTTTGTTTTGAACTTTTTTTCGTTTAAAAAGTCGCCCCAGAGGTTTTCTTGAATTTCCCGACAGGCCGGTCCGGTTTTCCGGGAAATTTCTTTGGGACCCGATTGGAAACCCTATTCTTGATATACTTTCAGAGTAGCTTTTTTTCGAAATGGGAAAGAATCAAAAGTTAAGGAAATGTCATAATCCGGGTCCGGGAGTGTCTGGATCCGGAATTTTTTTCCGGATCCAGGTTCTTTGGGCAGAGATGCAGATAACTTTTAGTTTGCGTTCTGTCTCTAAAACATCTCACTTACGAACTATGGACAACCAAAGTTTTCCAAGCCTTTTTTGAGGCCTTTGCAAGGCCGCTAGGCCTTAGTTTTGTTATACCAAAAGATGCCTACGGTCAAAGTCCACAAAACATTTAATTACATCCCGAGCCTCCTAACTCTCAAAAATCCATGCAAACCGCAAAACCCTCTCACAGACACAAATCTGGTCTGATCAGAATCTAACCTAGCCCAAGACCATCACATGGTCAAGATGCATCTGTGTGCCAAATTTCAGGTCTCTAGCTTCTGTAGTTTCGGCGTCTATAGAAGTCAGACAGACGGACGGACAAACTCCAATTATAATATAGACTAGCCCATTGCCGCTCCGCGGCTGGTGCTAGGCCCTCCGGGCGGGTGGGTGGCCTACGGCCACAGCATTATACATGGTAACATATCTTTGGATAATATGTTGAGGCAAGGGTTGAACCTTGCATCAAACAATGAAGTTTTTGAAGCTTATGATGATGGAGACGTCGTATAGAAAGAAGTTTTATGATAGAGAATGATATGAGTATTTTTCAACAAAAAAAAGTAGAGGGAAATTTTTATATTATCCAGTAAATTCGGATTAAGTTCCTCTCCTTATAACTACAAATATATACATATGTATTTATTTTTCTTTTTTCCCCTTTTCTTACTTTAAAAAACCTCTATCGTCTCATTAAAAAAAGTGGGCACAGATACTTAGCAACGTGCAGCGAGGCAAATATGAAGCAAAAGACTTATGCACTAAAAAGTTTAAGGAAATTATATATACCTTGTACTACATATATTTACTTCTAATGAAATAACGCCAACTTAAAAAGCCTCCTATGTGAGCTAAGAGGCAAATGCTCTTCTCCGTAAGACCTTCTTCATGATTTGGAGGGAAAATCAACATTATAAACTTTGCGCGGGAAACTATTTTCATGATGTTATCGTATTCATGAGTACATGTCAAATATTCATATTCATAGAGCTTCTCCCTTCTCTTTCTACTTCGGAGCGCGTCCACTTGTGTTTCCTGTGAGAAAAGGGGGAAGAGTTTGAAGTATTCAAACTGGTTGATAAGATTGGTGAACCCAACATAGAGATATTAAGATATAGAGAGCTGATTGGATCCTTCAGAAAAATACGTCATTGCGACCGTAAAAAACTTCTAAAAAGATATACAGTAAACCCTCGATATAACGAACTATATGGGGGGAGGGCAGGGTCGTTATATCCGAAAATTCGTTAAAGGAAGGCTCTGGAGTGTAAGGTATATCCTGCAGGAGTGACGATGAACTGCCGCTGGACAAATTTGGCAGATTAGTGGAGGAGGTCGAAGTCACAGACACACTGCTGGTCTCAGACTCTGTCCTAGACCTCTTCTCGGCTGGGGAGGGGCCAGCCTTGAAGAAGTCAGAGATCTTCGTCTGCGTCTTTTCTGCTGCACCTCACGCATGAGTTCAAACCGCATGATCCGCAGCAGCTCATAATTCGGGTTCGGTAGCCTTAAATATAACGAACTTAGGTTCATTGTATTCGGGGCTTGTTCGGTCATGGACAAAAAAGGTTCGGTAGCCTCAAATATAACGAACTTAGGGTCGTTATAACTGAGGCTTATTCGATCATGAACACAAAAGGTTCGGTAGCCTCAGATATAACGAACTTAAGTTCGTTATATCTGAGGCTTGTTCGGCTAGCTCCAGGAGGTTCGTTGTATCCGAACTTCGTTATACAGAGGGTCGTTATATCGAGGGTTTACTGTAGAGAGTTTATTCTCTTCATCATTCATAGATTCTATCTCTAAGATCAGCTTACGATGACGTCGTATAACTTACTTTGTTTATTTTGCACACACAGAAACATTAAAACGCTGTTTCTCTGCTATTGAAGGGAATCAGCTCTCTATATCTTTATATCTCTATGGAACCCAAGGTTTGGGCAATACAAAAACAAACATGTAGCAGTGTGACTACTCAATGACGTCACTGGAGACCTATTATTTCTATTATATCTATCTTTATATATCAATCTATATATAAATAAATATATATATAATATATATATATATATATATATATATATATATATATATATATATATATATATATATATATATATATATATATATATATATGTATGTATGTGTGTATAAAAATTAATTAAAAAAATATATATAAATTATAAAAAATATATATATTCGTTCTCCAGTGACGTCATTGAGTAGTTATACTGCTAGGAGTACATGTTAGTTTTTGTATTGCCCTGATCTTATTATGCAGACCTTTGGTGAGCTTCATTTTGTATTTCATAATTTAAATACCAATTATGCAGTAAAAAGTCTCCCTAGAGGTTACATTAGATTCATAATTTAGAGCGCCCCCTAGGGAGCAAAAAAGAACTAACATTATAGCCAACTCCTATGCTATATATATGTAGCATATGTACTTATGAAATAATGCTTACTAATAAAACTTTTTTGTTTTTCATCCAATTTTAAAAATTTCTTCACATTTGCATTAGTCTCCCCAATTGGGAACAACTATATTAACAAATTAAAAATTAAAAAAATGCCAAAAATCATGGGGGACCCCCTTAAGTTTTTTGAAAAAATCAGTTTTTTGGGTTTTCTGAAAAAAAATATGAAACACTTGAGAATGATTTATTTATAGTTTGTTGTCAGACTTTTTAAGTTCCTTCTTATGAACTCAAGTTGAAATCTGTGAGTTTACCAGGAGCGGAGAAAAAAACACTTTTCCATTTTGACAGTTTTTATGCCAAAACTCAAAAAATTATGAACCAAAATTCATTTAAAAAAACGAACTTATTAGAAATGCCAAACTCTATAGATATTATTTTATAACTTGATGCGATCAATCCAAAAACAGCCCAAAAAAGGCCCCCCAAAATTTAGGATTTCAAAAATATTCCGCTTCGTCCATGAAATAGGACCTAATATTCAATCCCGGATTTGAGGGTCTTAACGACCTCGGATCCGGATACTGAATACATCAAAGTTGCTCCCTTTGTGAAGCTGAATATGATTGTGCAAAAATATATTGCGAAAACTTGCAAATTAAAAAAAATCCGGATCCCGGCCCAAATATGTCCCGGAGGCCGGACATTGACTTAACCAACCTAGGCTTATTTTGCAAGGCCTTCATTTCGTATGTTTTGTTTTGAACTTTTTTTCGTTTTAAAAAGTCGCCCCAGAGGTTTTCTTGAATTTCCCGACAGGCCGGTCCGGTTTTCCGGGAAATTTCTTTTGGACCCGATTGGAAACCCTATTCTTGATATACTTTCAGAGTAGCTTTTTTTCGAAATGGGAAAGAATCAAAAGTTAAGGAAATGTCATAATCCGGGTCCGGGAGTGTCTGGATCCGGAATTTTTTTCCGGATCCAGGTTCTTTGGGCAGAGATGCAGATAACTTTTAGTTTGCGTTCTGTCTCTAAAACATCTCACTTACGAACTATGGACAACCAAAGTTTTCCAAGCCTTTTTTGAGGCCTTTGCAAGGCCGCTAGGCCTTAGTTTTGTTATACAAAAGATGCCTACGGTCAAAGTCCACAAAACATTTAATTACATCCCGAGCCTCCTAACCCTCAAAAATCCATGCAAACCGCAAAATCCTCTCACAGACACAAATCTGGTCTGATCAGAATCTAACCTAGCCCAAGACCATCACATGGTCAAGATGCATCTGTGTGCCAAATTTCAGGTCTGTAGCTTCTGTAGTTTCGGCGTCTATAGAAGTCAGACAGACGGACAAACTCCAATTATAATATAGACTAGCCCATTGCCGCTCCGCGGCTGGTGCTAGGCCCTCCGGGCGGGTGGGTGGCCTACGGCCACAGCATTATACATGGTAACATATCTTTGGATAATATGTTGAGGCAAGGGTTGAACCTTGCATCAAACAATGAAGTTTTTGAAGCTTATGATGATGGAGACGTCGTATAGAAAGAAGTTTTATGATATGAGTATTTTTCAACAAAAAAAAGTAGAGGGAAATTTTTTATATTATCCAGTAAATTCGGATTAAGTTCCTCTCCTTATAACTACAAATATATACATATGTATTTATTTTTCTTTTTTTCCCCTTTTCTTACTTTAAAAAACCTCTATCGTCTCATTAAAAAAAGTGGGCACAGATACTTAGCAACGTGCAGCGAGGCAAATATGAAGCAAAAGACTTATGCACTAAAAAGTTTAAGGAAATTATATATACCTTGTACTACATATATTTACTTCTAATGAAATAACGCCAACTTAAAAAGCCTCCTATGTGAGCTAAGAGGCAAATGCTCTTCTCCGTAAGACCTTCTTCATGATTTGGAGGGAAAATCAACATTATAAACTTTGCGCGGGAAACTATTTTCATGATGTTATCGTATTCATGAGTACATGTCAAATATTCATATTCATAGAGCTTCTCCCTTCTCTTTCTTTATACTTCGGAGCGCGTCCACTTGTGTTTCCTGTGAGAAAAGGGGGAAGAGTTTGAAGTATTCAAACTGGTTGATAAGATTGGTGAACCCAACATAGAGATATTAAGATATAGAGAGCTGATTGGATCCTTCAGAAAAATACGTCATTGCGACCGTAAAAAACTTCTAAAAAGATATACAGTAAACCCTCGATATAACGAACTATATGGGGGGAGGGCAGGGTCGTTATATCCGAAAATTCGTTAAAGGAAGGCTCTGGAGTGTAAGGTATATCCTGCAGGAGTGACGATGAACTGCCGCTGGACAAATTTGGCAGATTAGTGGAGGAGGTCGAAGTCACAGACACACTGCTGGTCTCAGACTCTGTCCTAGACCTCTTCTCGGCTGGGGAGGGGCCAGCCTTGAAGAAGTCAGAGATCTTCGTCTGCGTCTTCTTCTGCTGCACCTCACGCATGAGTTCAAACCGCATGATCCGCAGCAGCTCATAATTCGGGTTCGGTAGCCTTAAATATAACGAACTTAGGTTCGCTATATATGAGGCTTGTTCGGCCAGCTCCACGAAGTTCGGTATCCTCAGATATAACGAACTTAAGTTCGTTATATCTGAGGCTTGTTCGGCTAGCTCCAGGAGGTTCGTTGTATCCGAAGTTCGTTATACAGAGGGGCGTTATATCGAGGGCTTACTGTAGAGAGTTTATTCTCTTCATCATTCATAGATTCTATCTCTAAGATCAGCTTACGATGACGTCGTAAAAATTACTTTGTTTATTTTGCACACACAGAAACATTAGAACGCTGTTTCTCTGCCATTGAAGGGAATCAGCTCTCTATATATCTTTATATCTCTATGGATGCGATTAGTTTTCAAAAAAAGGAGAGGGGAAAATATATATTATCCAGTAAATCCTGATTAAGTTCTTCTCCTTATAACTACAAATATGTATATATGTAGTTTTTTTTCTTTTTTCCCCTTTTCTTACTTTAAAAATAACTTTGTGCTAACGTAAATACATAACATTTATCGTCTCTTTTTAAAAAAGTGGGCAAAGATACTTAGCAAGACGCCATGTTTGAAAACAAAGATAAATTAAAAGGAATAAAATATATATAAACAAAGAGGAAAGAATGAAGAGGCAGTGACATATCAACATAAAGTACAAAGTACTCATGAGAGAGAGACAGACGCCATGTTTGAAAACAAAGATACAAAGAGAGATTGATATATCATTAACAAAGGACCGAGTACTTTTCCTTTTCTTTCCCACAACGGTGTTGATGAGAAAATAATAAAAAGGTAAAGAACTACAGAAATATAGAATATATTAGTTGAATGATTTTTACAGTCAGACTCAAAAAAGATGATCAATGATTCAAATGTCAACAATGTCTTGTAATAAGAGTCATAACAATATCTTTATAATCTCATTTTATAAATAATATAGATAAATATGTCAACAGTGATAGTATTTATATGTTTAATGTATTATCGCAGTGCCCTTCCGTCAATTCCATCATGTTTATGACGGGGATCATAAACATGGTGACCTTTCATCAATTTTCTTTATTTATTTAAAATATTTTCAATAAAAATACTCCTGAACATGCTTGAAGGCTTAATATATTCCAGGGCCATATGTTGCTTACATAAATATAAATAAAAGATCATGACAATAATTAAGATACATTTTTTCTTTAAATATTCACTTCATAAAATGATGTATTATATAAAAAGCTCCCATATCGTTTGAAGCCTTATTATATGCATGAACAACATTAGCATTTATAGATAGACCTTCAATAACATCAATACATAATACTTGTTGCGACAGTAATGACAAAAATATCCAAGATGATAAAGTTATTTTAAGGTAAGACCTTCTTCATGATTTGGAGGGAAAATCGACATTTCCAACTTTGCACTGGAAACCATTTTCATGATGTTATCGTATTCATGTGTACATGTCAAATATTTTTATTCATAGAGCTTCTC
Organism: Caligus rogercresseyi; assembly: GCA_013387185.1. Taxonomy (NCBI): domain Eukaryota; kingdom Metazoa; phylum Arthropoda; class Copepoda; order Siphonostomatoida; family Caligidae; genus Caligus; species Caligus rogercresseyi. Next base: position 29,802,017 of record CP045893.1, read on the forward strand.
CCTTCTTCTTCATACTTCGGAGCGCGTTCAGCTGTGTCTCCTGTGAGAAAAGGGGGATGAGTTTGAAGTATTCAAACTGGTTAATAAGATTGGTGAACCCAAGGTTGGGGCAATACAAAAACAAACATGTAGCAGTGTGACTACTCAATGACGTCACTGGAGAACGATTATATCTATATATATTTATCAATCAATCTCTCTATCTATCTATAAATAAATGTATATATATATATATATATATATATATATATATATATATATATATATATATATATATATATATATATATATATATATATATATATAATATATATATGTGTGTGTGTTTAAATAAATTATAAAATAAATATATATGAAAATATAAATTATAATATATATATTCGTTCTCCAGTGACGTCATTGAGTAGTTATACTGCTAGGAGTACATGTTGTTTTTGTATTGCTCAGACCTTATTATACAGACCTTTGGTGAACCGTGGTGTTAATTTATGACGTCATATGGTGCCGGATATTTTTTTTGCGAGGGCTTCATTTTGTATTTCATAATTTAAATACCAATTATGCAGTAAAAAGTCTCCCTAGAGGTTACATTAGATTCATAATTTAGAGCACCCCCTAGGGAGCAAAAAAGAACTAACATTATAGCCAACTCCTATGCTGTAGCATATGTACTTATGAAATAATGCTTACAAATAAAACTTTTTTGTTTTTCATCCAATTTTAAAATTTCTTCACATTTGCATTAGTCTCTCCAATTGGGAACAACTATATTAACAAATTAAAAATTTAAAAAAATGCCAAAAATCATTAAGTTTTTTGAAAAAATCAGTTTTTTGGGTTTTCTGAAAAAATATATAACACTTGAGAATGATTTATTTATAGTTTGTTGTCAGACTTTTTAAGTTCCTTCTTATGAACTCAAGTTGAAATCTGTGAGTTTACCAGGAGCGGAGAAAAAACACTTTTCCATTTTCCAGTTTTTATGCCAAAACTCAAAAAATTCTAACCAAAATTCATTTAAAAAAACGAACTTATTAGAAATGCCAAACTCTATAGATATTATTTTATAACTTGATGCGATCAATCCAATAAACAGCCCAAAAAGGCCCCCCAAAATTTAGGATTTCAAAAATATTCCGCTTCGTCCATGAAATAGGACCTAATATTCAATCCCGGATTTGAGGGTCTTAACGACCTCGGATCCGGATACTGAATACATCAAAGTTGCTCCCTTTGTGAAGCTGAATATGATTGTGCAAAAATATATTGCGAAAACTGCAAATAAAAAAAATCCGGATCCCGGCCCAAATATGTCCCGGAGGCCGGACATTGACTTAACCAACCTAGGCTTATTTTGCAAGGCCTTCATTTCGTATGTTTTGTTTTGAACTTTTTTTCGTATTAAAAAGTCGCCCCAGAGGTTTTCTTGAATTTCCCGACAGGCCGGTCCGGTTTTCCGGGAAATTTCTTTGGGACCCGATTGGAAACCCTATTCTTGATATACTTTCAGAGTAGCTTTTTTTCGAAATGGGAAAGAATCAAAAGTTAAGGAAATGTCATAATCCGGGTCCGGGAGTGTCTGGATCCGGATTTTTTTCCGGATCCAGGTTCTTTGGGCAGAGATGCAGATAACTTTTAGTTGCGTTCTGTCTCTAAAACATCTCACTTACGAACTATGGACAACCAAAGTTTTCCAAGCCTTTTTTGAGGCCTTTGCAAGGCCGCTAGGCCTTAGTTTTGTTATACCAAAAGATGCCTACGGCCAAAGTCCACAAAACATTTAATTACATCCCGAGCCTCCTAACTCTCAAAAATCCATGCAAACCGCAAAACCCTCTCACAGACACAAATCTGGTCTGATCAGAATCTAACCTAGCCCAAGACCATCACATGGTCAAGATGCATCTGTGTGCCAAATTTCAGTTCTGTAGCTTCTGTAGTTTCGGCGTCTATAGAAGTCGGACAGAGACGGACAACTCCAATTATAATATAGACTAGCCCATTGCCGCTCCGCGGCTGGTGCTAGGCCCTCCAGGCGGGTGGGTGGCCTACGGCCACAGCATTATACATTGTATCATATCATTGTATAATATGTTGAGGCAAGGGTTGAACTTTGCATCAAACAATGAAGTTTTTGAAGCTTATGATGATGGAGACGTCGTATAGAAAGAAGTTTTATGAGAGAGAATATGAGTATTTTTCAACAAAAAAAAGTAGAGGGAAATTTTTTATATTATCCAGTAAATTCGGATTAAGTTCCTCTCCTTATAACTACAAATATATACATATGTATTTATTTTTCTTTTTTTCCCCCTTTTCTTACTTTAAAAAACCTCTATCGTTTCATTAAAAAAAGTGGGCACAGATACTTAGCAACGTGCAGCGAGGCAAATATGAAGCATAAGACTTATGCACTAAAAAGTTTAAGGAAATTATATATACCTTGTATAAACAAAGAGGAAATAATGAAGACGCAATGACATAACAAAGTACTCATGACAGAGAGACAGACGCCATGTTTGAAAACAAAGATACAAAGAGAAATTGATATAACATTAACACAGGACTGAGTACTTTTCCTTTTCTTTTCGCACAACGGTGCTGGTGAGAAAATAATAAAAAGGTAAAGAACTACACAAATATAGAATATATTAGTTAAATGATTTTAAAAGTCAGACTAAAAAAGATATCAATGATTCAAATGTCAACAATGTCTTGAAATAAGAGTCATAACAATAACTTTATAATCTCATTTTATAAATAATGTAGATAAATATGTCAACAGTGATAGTATTTATATGTTTTATGTATTATCGCGGTGCCCTTCCGTCAATTCCATCATGTTTATGACGGGGATCATAAACATGGTGACCTTTCATCAATTTTCTTTATTTATTTAAAATATTTTCAATAAAAATACTCCGGAACATGCTTGAAGGCTTAATATATTCCAGGGCCATATGTTGCTTACATAAATATAAATAAAAGATCATGACAATAATTAAGATACATTTTTCCTTTAAATATTCACTTCATAAAATGATGTATTATATAAAAAGCTCCCATATCGTTTGAAGCCTTATTATATGCATTAACAATATTAGCATTTATATATAATAACATCAATACATAATACTTGTTGCGACAGTAATGACAAAAATATCCAAGATGATAAAGTTATTTTAAGGTAAGACCTTCTTCATGATTTGGAGGGAAAATCGACATTTCCAACTTTGCACTGGAAACCATTTTCATAATGTTATCGTATTCATGTGTATTTTTATTCATAGAGCTTCTCCCTTCTTTCATCATACTTCGGAGCGCGTTCAGCTGTGTCTCCGTGAGAAAAGGGGGATGAGTTTGAAGTATTCAAACTGGGTAATAAGATTGGTGAACCCAAAAACAAACATGTAGCAGTGTGACTACTCAATGACGTCACTGGAGAACGATTATATATATATATCAATCAATCTCCCTATCTATATATATTATGTGTATGTGTATATAATATAAAATAAATAAATAAAATAAATATATATATTCGTTCTCCAGTGACGTCATTGAGTAGTTATACTGCTAGGATTACATGCTTGTTTTTGTATTGCCCAGACCTTATTATACAGACCTTTGGTGAACCATGGTGTTATTTATGACGTCATATGGTGCCGGATATTTTTTTTGCGAGGGCTTCATTTTGCATTTCATAATTTAAAAACCACTTATGCAGTAAAAAGTCTCCCTAGATGTTACATTAGATTCATAATTTAGAGCGCCCCCTAGGGAGCAAAAAGAACTAACATTTAGCCAACTCCTATGCTATATATGTAGCATATGTACTTATAAATAATGCTTACAATAAAACTTTTTTGTTTTTCATCCAATTTTAAAAATTTCTTCACATTTGCATTAGTCTCCCCAATTGGGAACAACTATATTAACAAATTTAAAAATAAAAAAAATGCCAAAAATCATGGGGACCCCTTAAGTTTTTTGAAAAAATCAGTTTTTTGGGTTTTCTGAAAAAAATATGAAACACTTGAGAATGATTTATTTATAGTTTGTTGTCAGACTTTTTAAGTTCCTTCTTATGAACTCAAGTTGAAATCTGTGAGTTTACCAGGAGCGGAGAAAAAAACACTTTTCCATTTGACAGTTTTTATGCCAAAACTCAAAAAATTCTAACCAAATTCATTAAAAAAACGAACTTATTAGAAATGCCAAACTCTATAGATACTATTTTATAACTTGATGCGATCAATCCCAACAGACAACCCAAAAAGGCCCCCCAAAATTTAGGATTTCAAAAATATTCCGCTTCGTCCATGAAATAGGACCTAATATTCAATCCCGGATTTGAGGGTCTTAACGACCTCGGATCGGATACTGAATACATCAAAGTTGCTCCCTTTGTGAAGCTGAATATGATTGTGCAAAAATATATGCGAAAACTTGCAAATTAAAAAAAATCCGGATCCCGGCCCAAATATGTCCCGGAGGCCGGACATTGACTTAACCAACCTAGGCTTATTTTGCAAGGCCTTCATTTCGTATGTTTTGTTTTGAACTTTTTTTCGTTTAAAAAGTCGCCCCAGAGGTTTTCTTGAATTTCCCGACAGGCCGGTCCGGTTTTCCGGGAAATTTCTTTGGACCCGATTGGAAACCCTATTCTTGATATACTTTCAGAGTAGCTTTTTTTCGAAATGGGAAAGAATCAAAAGTTAAGGAAATGTCATAATCCGGGTCCGGGAGTGTCTGGATCCGGATTTTTTTCCGGATCCAGGTTCTTTGGGCAGAGATGCAGATAACTTTTAGTTGCGTTCTGTCTCTAAAACATCTCACTTACGAACTATGGACAACCAAAGTTTTCCAAGCCTTTTTTGAGGCCTTTGCAAGGCCGCTAGGCCTTAGTTTTGTTTATATCAAAAGATGCCTACGGCCAAAGTCCACAAAACATTTAATTACATCCCGAGCCTCCTAACCCTCAAAAATCCATGCAAACCGCAAAACCCTCTCACAGACACAAATCTGGTCTGATCAGAATCTAACCTAGCCCAAGACCATCACAGTGGTCAAGATGCATCTGTGTGCCAAATTTCAGGTCTCTAGCTTCTGTAGTTTCGGCGTCTATAGAAGTCAGACGGACGGACAAACTCCAATTATAATATAGACTAGCCCATTGCCGCTCCGCGGCTTTGGCTAGGCCCTCCGGCGGTGGGTGGCCTACGGCCACAGCATTTATACATGGTAACATATCTATGGATAATATGTTGAGGCAAGGATTGAACCTTGCATCAAACAATGAAGTTTTTAAGCTTCGTCCATGAAATTGGACCTAATATTCAATCCCGGATTTGAGGCTCTTAATGACCTCGGATCCGGATACTGAATACATCAAAGTTGCTCCCTGGTCAATTTGAATATGATTGTGCAAAAATATATTGCGAAAACTTGCAAATTGAAAAAATCCGGATCCCGGCCCAAATATGTCCCGGAGGCCGGACATTGACTTAACCAACCTAGGCTTATTTTGCAAGGCCTTCATTTCGTATGTTTTGTTTTGAACTTTTTTTCGTATTAAAAAGTCGCCCCAGAGTTTTCTTGAATTTCCCGACAGGCCGGTCCGGTTTTCCGGGAAATTTCTTTGGGACCCGATTGTAAACCCTATTCTTGATGTACTTTCAGAGTAGCTTTTTTTCGAAATGGGAAAGAATCAAAAGTTAAGGAAATGTCATAATCCGGGTCCGGGAGTGTCTGGATCCGGAATTTTTTTCCGGATCCAGTTTTTTGGGCAGAGATGCAGATAACTTTTAGTTTGCGTTCTGTCTCTAAAACATCTCACTTACGAACTATGGACAACCAAAGTTTTCCAAGCCTTTTTGAGGCCCTTGCAAGGCCGCTAGGCCTTAGTTTTGTTTATACCAAAAGATGCCTACGGCTAAAGTCCACAAAACATTTAATTACATCCCGAGCCTCCTAACCCTCAAAAATCCATGCAAACCGCAAACCCTCTCACAGACGCAAATCTGGTCTGATCAGAATCTAACCTAGCCCAGACATCACAGTGTCAAGATGCATCTGTGTGCCAAATTTCAGTTCTCTAGCTTCTGTAGTTTCGGCGTCTATAGAAGGACGGACGGACAACTCCAATTATAATATAG